>OX244029.2:35528122-35834513 GCA_945859785.2 Tridacna gigas | reverse complement strand
AAAGACCACCTTAATGGTATCGGGAATTATCGCAAAATATCGCAGGATTCTTTTTTGTTTGCGGTGTGGCCCTACACAATTTTTTCTCTGGTGGGTCCGAAGATGAGATTATCAGTTTGATATCTCTGTTGAAATTACTGTCTTTACCCATGTAAGAAGCAAGATACTTTTATCTTAGCAGCTGTGATGATGGTGTTTGTGGTGGTAGTTCAGTGGTAGTGGTGACTGTCCTTGGTGTTCATAATACTTTGGCTGGTCTTGGCTGTGGTCTTAGTATTTGTAATGATGGGCTTGCAGCGGTTGCGGTTGTGACGATGTTCATCAAAGCAATGATCGTGCTTGTTGTGGTGGTTGTAGTTGTCGAATTCATTGTCATTGCTTTCAACTAAATAAATAAGTTACAGCGAAATATTTGTTTTTTCTTTGACATAGTTTAAATATGCTTGAGTTGCTAAAAAATTTCATTCAGCTGGTAACAAATATTCTTAAATAATGGAAACTTCTTATCTTTCAAGCGGTGAAGAGAGTAGATCTAGTTCAAGATCAGCCTAAACGTCTGTGAAAATCTTTAACTCTGTTGGTGCCATGGGCCGTGAAAATGCTGTTTTTTTGCGGTCGACATAGATTAAGATCAGACTGCACAGAAAATGCAGCATGATCTTAGATCTATATTATCCGTTTGTTTAGTCCAACCTGTTTGACAAAAATGAGCCATGCTCTGGCAAAAAGAGGTTCAGTGCATTTCCGTGATTCATTGTACCAACCGAGCCACCACGTAATTATGGATCCATAAAAGCCCCCTTTTTTAACAACCGACTGAATAATGAGGTAGACTGGGCCCTAGGCATACAGAAAATTGACCAAATATTGAAAAGTTTCGGCCCAGGTCAGCCTGCGCGGATTGCGCAGGCTGACATGGATCGATACTTTTCGCAAATGCATTAACTCCCGTAATAACAGAACATGGTTCAAATCTTTCCTTGTTTTAGCGGGTTTTATTTTCAGCCGTCTACGGAGGTCGACTTTTATATAACTGACGCTGCAAGAGTCAATTTCTTAACGTCCATTTGAAAAGATTTAACTCTTAACTCGCTACATAAGTGAAATGAAACCTTCGAACAGATAAGCCAAATTTCGCTATTTCAAAGTTATTTCTCACGGAAAAAGTTCTCCTTATCGGACAGTGTAGATCTAAAATCAGATTGCACGTTCTGTGCAGTCTGATCTTAGTCTACGGTGACCGAAAAAGGTGTTTGACCGCACATAGCATCCTATGGACTAATAAATAAACCAACGATTCCCACAGAAGCCTTCCGGATCAATATTCAAGGTACATGTATTCTGGAACCCCGCGTACTTCAAGATAACGTAGTGTTAAGGGCAGGTAATCCTGACTATAGTCAAGGATATGTTGCAGTGATAACTGCATTTAGTGTCTTTTGACATTGATCTATTAAGCTAAAGCCTTG
Source organism: Tridacna gigas (assembly GCA_945859785.2). Classification (NCBI taxonomy): domain Eukaryota; kingdom Metazoa; phylum Mollusca; class Bivalvia; order Cardiida; family Cardiidae; genus Tridacna; species Tridacna gigas. The sequence goes on along the minus strand of OX244029.2, from coordinate 35,833,044 downwards.
TACTGGTGAATCCTTGGAAACGCGCGGTACAATATGAAGCACCCGTAATACTTGTATATCTGACGTACTACTGAAAAAGGGGTGAGGCACCATTTTATAATTATGAAAGATTTCTACCAAAGAAATGTTTGCCTTTCTTCTGTACAGGGAGAATTTTTCAGAGACGTAAATCAATCGCTGTGGTCGGAGAAAATCAAAGTTAAGGTAAGAGGTCAAAGATGGTTATCAGCCAGTTGAAAAGGTTAACTTTTAACTCTTTACCAGACGACAAAATTTTAGAGTAGTCCAAATTGAAAGCTGTTTCAGACGACAAAATAACGTTGACTAACTGATGGAATTCGTTTTTGAAATTGTAGAAAACAATGTGGGAGAAGGAAAAATGCTGACCGTTCAGCAGTTTCATCTTTCCCATCAGAATTTTCAGAAAAGAAAAGAAGCCTGGTTCATCTGAGTAGAAAATACAAGGGGTGGTTCTATAACAGGTGAAAAGGTGAACTTTAAATTAGAAAGAAGAGAAAAGTAAATAGTTATTATAACATTAACAATATAACAAAAGAAATTGAATGCAAATATATTTATATAAGATGAAACCCAAGCCTTCTGTCTAAAAGGCGAATGACATGGGTCAAATAACATCCCCCCCCCCTACAATAGTGTCCCCCCCCCACACACACACACAATTGTGTACCCGATCAACTTGATTAGAACTGATAGTTTAATTAAATTTGTTACCTTTTACGTCTTATTCAGACAATTGTCAAAACCTTTGTGACAAAGGGTGATATTGCTCGTTAAGATTCATTCCTCCTTTTGCCGATATTTATATGAGTCATGCTCTGTGAAAAGGGGCTTAATGCATCTGCGAAAAGTATCGACCCAAGTCAGCCTGGGCAGTCCGCGCCTGGGCCGAAACTTTTCGCTATTAGTCAATTTTCTGTATGTCAAAGGACCAGTCTACCTGGTGATACAGGTTGTTTTTAGACAAACTGGACTTTATGGATCCATGATCATGCAATGACTTGCTTGGTATCATTCATTACGGAGATGCATTAAGCCCCCTTTAGGCAGAGCATGGCTCATATTTATGAATTACACCTTAATTATCTATCTTTCAACGATGTTTTACAATGTTCTCTGCTTCCAATTTGTTTCAAGAGGTTATGATTTTTCGTCAGTCCTCCAGATATTGTTTTATTCAAGATTGGCTTAGATCTATAGACGTTTATAACTTGCTTAACCCTTTCCCAAACGACAAATTTTGGACTGGTCCAAATTGAAAGAGTTTGCAGACGACAATCTTAAATTTGATGAAAATGACAGAAAGTTCTCAAAAAGGGTAGAAAACACTGTGGGAAAAGGAGAAATTGCTCGTTACGAGCAATTTCTCCTTTTCCCACAGTGTTTTCAAAAGACTTGTACTGCAGACACGTGAAAACTAGGGCTTTTTTGGGAAAGGGTTAATAACCCAAATGAAACTTTCACACCGATAGTGAAAACCCAACTTTTCCTTCTTCATTTGGTATTTTTGGGGGAGAGAAAACATGTCTTTATCGGACAGTGTAGACCCAAGATCAGACTGCACGTTCTATGCAGTCTGATCTTGATCTACACTGTCCGCAAAAGGTCTCTGAGTCGCACTTAGCAGCTTAAGGGGTTAACAGAGGTTCCGTTTTAGTAGAGTATGCAGGTTTTTATTTAATGAATTTTACTGTGTGTGCCATACTTCTACAAACATTCTAAGCACGCCCAGGTAGCTCACTGGTTAGCGTTATCTGACTCGTGACCTGGTGGTTGCGAGTTCGATATCCGGTCGAGGCAAACTTTCTTTCCGGCAATTTTTCGCCTCTCACTTCTGAGGCAAGTGAGAAAAGTAGCCAGTGGCTTTGGAAAGAAAGTTGTGTTAGTACTGGTGTGAGAAAGCCAGGAAACACGTGGATGCGTCACTGACCACCATGATATGACCCGAGCTGTTAAAATAGCGTTAAAATCCAATACGAACCAAACCAAAAGGAAATTCTAAAATATAGCTTCGACCATTTCTCACCATATAGGCATCAGAAAGCTGGACATAATTTTTGCTTCGAAACAGGGCGATATTCTATCATCACTTCCCTACCTAGAAATAGTACTTTAAACCCACTAGCGGCAAACTGAATTCATACCCAGAGTTCCAGATAGAGGGAGTGATTTTGATTTCAAAATTAAAAAAATATTAATTATTCTCCACTAAACCCTATGTTATGGGTACTCATAAGAATCGTCTCACCGAGACTATTCTAATGAGTACCCACAACATAGGGTTTGGAAGAGAAATAATGGATTTAGAATACCATCACTCCCTCTTATCTGGAGCTCTGAATTACCATTTAAAAGTATGGGTATCGTTATGAAACTGACAATGTGCTATAGTATGGTCTGTCAAAATTCCGGTCGCTGGCAGGAAAATGGAATGTAGAGTTTAAGTTGTTTACTTTAATTCTAGTTTCAAGATTCTTTTTTTTTTTTTTTTTTTTGCAAGCGACAGGAGCTTTGAATTAAAATTGCCTAAAACCTGACTCGCGAATCGTTTACTTTTGACCGCAAGTGGGCCTTTAAAGTTGTGAAACCCAACATATCGAAGACGTATATAATCTTCTTTTAAAATGTCACTGTTTTAAAGATTTAATGATCGACAATATATAACTTATTTTCAAGTCCTTCTCTCCTTCCTAAAATATTTCAATCTCTTCACCTCTACAGATCAAGGGGTTCCACTGGCTACAATTTTTTCCATTCTGTTATAAAATGTCATCTAGCTTTTTGCAAAGACTTTTGGTGGGTTTCAAAACATCCTGTTCTTGTAATTAGTTATAATGTGAACATAATACGTTTCTGGGCTAGTTTATCCCTTTACCACACAATACCAAGTTTTAACGACCCTGGGAAAGAAGGCCTTTGAAAATACTGTGGGAAAAGAAGAAAATGCTGGTAACCAGCATTTTCTCCTTTTCCCACAATGTTTTCTACCCCTTTAAAGATAAATTCCAAAATTTGAGGCACATTTATTTTGTCGTCTGCAAATGCTTTCAATTTGGTCGAGCCCAAAATTTTATCGTTTGGTAAAGAGTTAATAGATCAGACGTGCTGTTGGTATTCAAAATTAACGTTTACATTATAATTTACCATCACAAGATGCAGAAATCACCATGAAAACATCGTATCGCTTTCAAAACCGCAATTAACTTTTCCAGATCAATTATTGCGAAGATACGTAACATTGACCCTTGGGTGTCATTTTAACCTCAGAGGGCCAAATCAGAGAGGTCAGAGGTCGATCCTGACCGGTAATTGGTCTAATGAAGGATAAGAGTTACCGTTTCAAATTACTGTTTACAGAGTGAACTTCGGCCTTAACCTGCTACATAAGTGAAATGACACTTTCAAGCCGATCGTAAAAACCAAGATTTTGCTATTTCAAAGGAAACTTTTTAGGGATAGATGTCTACTAATCGGAGATTCGCAGATCCAAGATCAGACTGCATGTTCTGTGCAGGCTGATCTTCATCTACACTGTCCGCAAAAGGTCCTTGAGTCGCGCATAGCGGCCTAAAGGTTAACCCTTATCCTGCAAAATGAAAAAATGCTCATTCTGTGCAGTCTGATCTTGATCTTTACTGTCCGCAAAAGGTAAGCGAGTCGCGCTTAGCAGCTTAAGGGTTAACGCTCTACCAGACTATAAAAGTTTTGACTGCTTCAAACTGTAAAACATTTGCAGAGAAAAAAATTCAACTTGTGTCAAATGATGAGAAAGGATAAGAGAAAAAAGGAAACATTTCGGGAAAATAAAAAAGAAATTACTTGTCACCATTCCCAAATAGATACGCCTCTTTTGGTGTCTTTGCAGTCAACATTTTTGAAAACGACACGACAAAAGTGGACAGAAGTGCTGGTAAAAAACTGGTACATGAAACACAGAGAAGAACCATTTAACCAAATCATCTCGACTTTTAACGAGCCTGGGGCAAAAAAAAAACAGGCTTTTGAAAACATCATAGTAAAGGGAGCAAATGCCTGTTTACAGCATTTTCTCCTTTTCCTCACAATGTTTTCGATCATATCACAGATAAATAAGATCATTTCGGCAATACTTAATTTGTCGTCGGCAAATGCTTCCAAATCGGACGCGTCTAAAATTTTGTCGTTGGATAAAAAATCTAAAGGATAGGTAAAGGGTTGGTGTGAGGATATAAACTTAACTATTTACCAAACGACAAAATTCTAGACTTGTCCAAAATGAAAGCATTTGCAGACGACAAAGTCAAACGTAGCCTAAATGATGATTTCTATCTCTGAAAGGGTAGAAAACATTGTGGGAAAATGAGAAAATGCTGGTTACCAGCATTTTCTCCTTTTCCCGCAATGTTTTAAAAAGCTGTCTCCCTCGGGATTAACTCAGTCGGTAGCGTACAGGACTTGAGAACAGGAGGTCGCTGGTTCGATCCCCGGCTTGGCCAATTTCTTTCCGAGGATTGATGATAGTCATCGCGACTAAGATTAATTCCTCTCTCACTGCTGACCATTGTTTCGACGATGGTTATGTGGGAAAGCAGCCAGTGGCTTGGAAAGAATATTGTGTGGAGTACTGGTAAATGAAACTCCAAGAAAGCATGGATAGGTGCACTGGCAACCGTGATATAACTGAAATAATGTTGAAAACGGCGTTAAACACCATACAATCACTCAACCCTCGAGATTAACGGATATTTGTTGTATAAGATAACAGGAAATAAAAACAATTTGTTACGACCTCAGAATGAATAAAATCTCGTCTGTATCTTAGCTGTTCCAGACGACATTTTCATATCAAAAATAATTGCTATCAATTTTCATCAACTTGTTAATCTTAATCCATATCTACAACTAGCAGACGAAAATAACTCCGCTGCTAGGTACTTTTGGCAGTTACCTGGCAGTTTGATTCTGTAATAAAAAAGATGTTTTTGTTTATCCTGTCATAAAAAGTCAGACATGGCGGTATGGTGGCATATTTCTGCCACGAGATACGAGATAGCTATCATGATAATTTTAGAGAACTAAAACAGACTTTCCTGGAAATATTATCTAGCTAACAAAAAGTTTCACGATAAAAATATCGCGATGTTTCTAACTGTTATCACGATTTTTTTTACGCTCGTGCCCACAACTGACATTCACAGTATTCATATTTAGATACTGTTTCGGATCATCTTTGTCTCCTGTACAGTCAAAAACTTCCGAGTTCATCCAAATGTTGATTTTTCTATTCATAGATATCGAGAGACAGGTAGAACTATCGTGATAATTTTACATCGATGTCAGCTTCGTGCACGAATGAGAAATAATCAACATAAAATTTTCTAGATAGCAAAGTTTATCGTGATAGTTTTTTCAGAAAACTTTTTACTATTTAGATAAAATTTTCAGGAAACTTCTAATTATCGTGAAAGTTTTCTCAAATTATCACGATAGCTATCTCGTATCTCGCGGCAGAAATATGCCACCATATGGCGGGAAAAAAAAAAGAAAACCTTACCTCTTTACCGAAGCAGAAAATTTAAGACTTGTCCAAATTTAACCTTTTGCCACACAATCCCGAATTTTAACGACCCTAAGAGAAAAGGCCTTTTGAAAACAATGTGGGAAAAGGAGAAAATGCTGGTGACCAGCATTTTCTCCTTTTCCCACAATGTTTTCTACCTTGTCAAAGACAGAAATCATTTTTTGAGCTAGATTTAAGTTGTAGCCTGCAAATGCCTTGAATTGGTCGAGTCCAAAATTTTGTCGTTTGGTAAAGGGTTAAGGCAGTTGCAAATGAGAAATCAAACGCGGCTGAAATAATGAGATTAATCTTTGGAAGGGTACAAACCATCGTGAGAAAAGGAGAATAGTTATGCTGGTTTCGTAAGGTTTTCAAACACTTTTTTCCAGAGGGGCGTTAAAATCGGGATTGTTTGGCACAGGGTCAATACCTGACTACTGCGTTTAGCAGCAGGATAATTTAGAATGCATTGTGGCAAAAGACGAAATTATTGCATTTAACAAGCATTTCTCCTGTTGCAACAAAGTTTTCACGTGTATTCATGTATCAAATCTCATTCATGATAATCCCAAATGTATAGGAATTGAGGGGGGGGGGGGGGGTTGCAGTCGTCTGTACCATACATGTTTGAAAAAAGTAGTGAATTATAAATGGGTTATGCTCTGCGCAGGCTGAGCTGGGTCGAAACCTTTTGATATAAGTGAAATTTTCTTTATGCCAAAGGACCATTTTACCTTATGATTCGGCCGGTTGTGAGACGAATTGGATCCATGATATTGACTGGTATAATGACACAGGGCATTACGAAGACGCATAAATCCTCCTTTTCCGAGTGTGTCTCTCAAATGACTTATTAAGATCCTCGTGGCTTTGATATTGAATAAAACCTTTATTGTAAACTTATGCACTTTACGTCGAATGTAAAAGAAGTTCTATAATTTAGATTAGTCACGCTCGATGGTTACTTTCATGAAACCTAACCGGTGCCTGCGCCATGGTGGGTGTACTTCCGAAGCTTATTCCGATGCATCATGGGAGTCGAGCCAAGAAGATGTAAGACATTGACGATGTACCCTTACACTAGTGTCTCCTACGATGACTAGAACTGTCGCAAAGCGAACAAATACTCCCCCCTGGCACCTTGTCACTGAAGCAGCTCAATCAGAGAAAACAAAGTTCACATGTGACCTTGACCTTTGACCCATGCGACCCAAAAACAAAAGGACACTTTCTTGCGTCATGAGAGCACTTGTATAAAGTTTCAGGGTCCTAGGTCAAACAGCTTTTGATTTAGTGCGCGGAAACGAAAAGATGGACGGATAGACGGACGGACGATCGGGCGGGGGGATGGACAGACAGATAGACAAACATGGTGAAACCGGTATACTACGTAGGTGGGGGTATAAAAACAACAGACCACATACTTACCAACCATTTTAAAATTGCTTTCTTTGTTCTGTTCTAGATGAAGGAAGTAAAGCAATTTCTGATTGGCTTAAACATTTATTTAACCCAACAAAACTTTAGACCAGTTCAAATTGAGAGCGTTTGCAGACGAGAAATGAAATTGGGCACAAACGACAGTATCTGTCTTTGAGATCGTTGAAAACATTGTGGGAAAAGAAGAAAATGCTGGTTACCAGCATTTTCTTCTTTTCCCTCAAGGTTTTCAAAAGTATTCTTCTTCAGGCTCGTTGAAGCTCGGGATTGTGTGGTAAAGAGTTAAGACAATCAGAAATTGTCATTCTTTTAAATGTAGAACATTCTCGAGAATTAGGCTAGGAATATTATTAAGAATGTTGGTTCATACGGGCCCAAAACAGATTTTTAACATCCCTCGTTTACATTCAGGTACCAAATGGGGTTATGATATTTGACATAAAACTCAAATGATCATTTTTCAATGTCTTTCCGGACAGAACAAAAACAGATATTCGGACATTAATCTGCTGTAACCAGAAGAAAGGGATCGACAAAGAAACATCCTGATATATTCATTAATCAGGTGGCCTGACAAGCCTCGTTCTCATTTTACATCATACGAATGATAATGAATAAATATTTGGTATACCAAACGACACCAAGAACAAAAAAAAATGTGAAAAAATGTTACGAGTATCGGAATGGTTCATTTAAACCTTTCTGTCAAATTGAACAGATCTACGTCTCTGAACACCTGTTGTAATTTAAAAAAGAAAGCATTGTCACCGATGGAGAGGTAATCTATAGGATAGAAAGAGATAAACTTCTCAGCTCATCCATATTGATAACATTTGCAGACGACACATAAAATGTGGCTCAAACGGTGGAATTTTTCTCTGGTAGAGCATGAAACATTTGGGTGAAAGGAGAAAATGCTGGTTTACCAGCATTTTCTCCTCCCCCAAAAATGTCCTAGAAAACTTCGTTTTCAGGGGCGTATAATCACAGCCATGCTTATTAAAGGCCTACAACCTATTGACCTTGATAAAAATCTATCTCGTTGAATAACAAAGGGAGGTATTACTGATACATTTTTCAGACGAATACATGTCCTCGTACAATTTAACTTTGACTATCTTAGTTGGCACTCCTTTCTCGCTGCTGATCATTGTTTGGACGGTGGTTATGTGGGAAGGCAGCAAGTGGCTGGGGGAGGATGTTGTGAGAAGTACTGGTAAAAGAAACTTTGAGGAAGCATGGATAGGTGTACTGGTCGTCGCGATATAACTGAAATAATTTTGACTTCAGCACTAAACAACAAACAAACAAACCATATATCTTCGACATTCTTTCCAGGCCACTGCCTGTTTTCTCAGAGAACTTCTGTGTCGAGGGAGTAATTTATCCTGTCATCGCGAATTTCATTAGGTCTCGGAAAGCATCTTTCTGAGTTGAGGTTCGAGCTCACGTGCTCCTTTAAGCGTTGCCCTGGCTCAAGGATTAACCCCTATTCTCCCAACTTTTTACTGTTAGGTTAATTGGCACTTGATTGGGATTTACAAGCTGTAAAGGGTAACCAGCATTTTCTTCTTCTCCCACAATGTTTTCAGAATCCATTCTCCTGACGTGTCGATAAAACACGGGATAGTTTGGTTCAGTGACTTGGCATTTCATGGGGTTTTACAGATGTGCGTGTAAAACTATATCAGAGTGTTACACTAAATTTCGAAACCTAGTCTTGATCCACACGCTCCGCAAAATATTTTTCGGCGTGGCTTTTTACATTGGCTTTTGACATACTTTCTTGGTATCGATATACTGGCATGAAGTTATAATAATTTTAGTCTGGTATCTCGCCATACTTCAAAAGTACGCCAGGCAAAGCGCAATAATGGCGGCCCGCTTTGGTATTATACAGAAGTAACGGATTATTGTTATTTCACTTGATCATATCAGACTATAGACTGAATTGAAAACAGATCTGTTGCAAAAAAGTAATGGCAGTTATACCCCCGTTACACCAAACTCGTTCTCACTACGATCTGAAAAATGTAACCGAACGGGCTCAAACTGTGTTCAGACGGAGTGGACGGAGTATCAACGTATCTCAGTCTGTTTACGAACTTGATGGACGGGCTTAGACGGGGTTGATCGGGATTGGTGTTTCAGAACTTTGAGCCTGTTCAAAATTTTTGGGCGACCATCACGTTCTGCGCTTAGACGCAGTGACAACGTACTTCAAACGGAATTGACGTGCTACGAACGGAATTGCCGTACTTGAACCGTATTAGGGACGTGCCTTGACGTGGGGCGATCGGGCTTCAATAAGCAGTACGTGTGCGCACCGACCGGGTCCGTTTGTAGCCCGTTCATCCCGTTCTCAGACAGACTAAACTCGACCAAATTACGTTCTTAGTGCGTTGTTATTCCGTCTGAATACAAAAAAGCAAAATAAAAACGTCTAGACAGATTGCAACACGTTTTCCTACAGTTTCAAAAGTTCGCAAAAGGTTCTAAGTACGCTCTACTCGTTCTAAGTACGTTTATTGCGATTTCGTGCAGTTTTGACAACGTTCACCTCGTCTGCAGTACGTTCTGACAAGATATGGTATAAATACTTGCGTTTTCCCGCCGATTCGCCATTTGGGCATAGAATATTTCGGACCATGGATAATGTTCAAGCTCTGAATGTTCTGAATTTTGGCTTTTTGCATTTTTTGCTGGAAGCAGAGCACCAATACAATGAGATGTTGGAACAAGAGAGAAGGAGAAAACCAAGAACCTGCTGGGTGAGGAAGTATTTAAAACCGGAGAGAAGATTAGCTGTAGGACATTATCATCAGCTGATGGAGGAGCTCCGCTTGGATGACCAGGAGTCCTTTTTCAACTTTTTAAGAGTCACACCAGCCATGTTTGATGAACTTCTCGAACGCATCACCCACCATATTCGAAAAGATGACACCAACTACAGAAAGGCTTTGGAACCTGGACTGAAGCTAGCCATCACTCTTCGTCATCTGGCAACAGGAGATTCCTATGCTACCCTTCAATATGATTTCCGGGTAGCAAGAAGTACAATAAGCTTATTGGAAAGAGAAGTCTGTAGTGCACTGGTGATGGAGCTCAAGAATGAAGTCATCGCTTGTCCTGTTGGCAGAGACGCATGGGAACATATTGCTGAAGAATTCATGATGCGATGGAATATCCCACATACCTGTGGTGCTCTAGATGGGAAACATGTTGCCATCAGGAAGCCTCCTAAAGCTGGAACTATGTATCACAACTACAAAGGCTTTCATTCAATAGTCCTAATGGCCCTGGTAGATGCGGACTATAAGTTCATGTGGATTGATGTTGGTGGTTTTGGAAGCCAGTCCGATGCCCAGATCTACAACCAGTCAGAACTGAAAGAATGCTTAGAAGATGGCTCAATTGGATTCCCTCCTCCTTCACCCTTGCCAAACGATGTCCAGGACTTTCCTTACTTTGTGCTGGGAGATGAAGCATTCGGTCTTCGCTCATACCTCATGAAGCCATACTCAGGCCGTCACCTGACAAGAAAAGAAATGATTGCCAACTACAGGATCTCCAGAGCCAGACGTGTGGTCGAAAATGCCTTTGGTATTATGGCACAACGATGGAGAGTCCTCTTGTCAACAATGCAGCAGATGCCAGAGACTATCCAGACCATCGTTGAAACTTGTGTGTGCCTTCATAACTTCATGCGTCTCCGAAACGCAGCCATTCAGAACATTCAATTAGATTATGAAGATGGTGCACACAACCTCGTTCCGGGTGCCTGGAGACAGAATGTCAACCTGCCAGACTTGGACGTGCCACAGGGAGGAAACAGAGACACAGTTTTGGCCAAGAGACAAAGAGACTATTTAAGAGATTATTTCAACAGCCCAGCAGGACTTGTGCCATGGCAGGACAGGATGATTGGGATATAAGGGGACGATTAAAGAACACTGATTTGTAAATTTGGTTGTGCGATATCTGATCTTTGGGAAAAAGAAAATAGCAAGCTCAGTGTAATTGAGACTTATAGAAAATGCAACACTATAAATGATCACCATGATTGTATTTTGCGATTCATTGTAACCTTGTACATATATAAATAAAACAAGTAATGGTTAATTCAGAAACATTGTTTTATATTTATATTATTCCAACAAAAACACAAATTATATGATCAAGTAAAGCCATCCTGCAACGGTCACAAAAACATTGTTTCATGTTTATACTGTTCCAACAAAAACACAAATTACATGATGAAAGTAAAACCTTCCTGCGCACAAAAACATTACTTTATGTTTAAACTCAACCAAAACACAAATTTTAAGATTAAAGGAAAACCTTCCTGCAGCGGCCAAACAAAGGACGACTCATTACAGTACTGAAACTCAGGAAAACAACCTCTGAACCGAAGCGAAACCGCGAATGAACCGAACCGAAACCGGAAAATCAATAACTAAAAGCCCGTGCCTAAACTTCACAATGTCATGTGAAATGAGAGAAATACCGTTATAATCTTTTGAAAACACTGTGAAAAAGGAAGCCATTGCTCATACGAGGAATGACTTTCTTTTTCACAGTGTTTTCCTCCTTTGTAATAAAGAATGGAATGCACCAAAACCGGAGCGAAACCGAAGCGAAAAAGCATAAAAAGTTGCTTTCCTGAGTTTCAGCACTGTAGGTCTTGATAAGTTGACAGCTTAATGTAAGCTGAAAGTAATGCAGAAAGCTCCAACATTAGCTTTTGCATTACTGTCACCCTGCATTTAGCGGCCAGCTGTTTTTGTACAAATCCAATGGTTTGTCGATGAGTTGCTGATTTTGAGAGGTTTTACGGTATCAGCACAACTAAACAATACATGAACAAATCTTAGGCTGTATAAACTCTAAATTATCCAAAGATCATGGTACTTGTCCCAATAAATCAATTCCTGGTCGCCAGTATCCTTATTATTAGTGGTCATCCTGTTGCTCATCATCTGGTGGGGGCAAAACCAGTAGCGTTGTAAGCTCAGTGGAGAAGCTGGTGTTCGGTTGTTGCTGTTGCTGCATCGAAGAGGTTTGCGACTGTGGCTGGAAGACGTGCTGTGAGTGCTGCTGGTGCGACATGGTGGATAATTGCTGTGATTGTTGTTGCTGAGAGAAATGCTGGTGCTGCGGAAATTGTTGAATCACCCAGGCAGACTTTGTTGACCCCCAAACACTCACTGGGTTCTGCACAGTTGATGGCCACATATGAGGAGGTGGCTGCCAACCATCTGATGACATAACAGGTTCAGATGTAGCTGTAGCTGTATGCTGTTGGGTTCTTTTCAGCTCATTATCTTTGTCTTTATACATTAGAACAGTCTTCATTACGTCTCTATGCATATCTTCCCACAGGTTTGGGTGGATTTCGTAGACAGTCTCTCTCATGTAATCAACGAAGACCTCCTTCATCCGATCTGTGTTGGGCCTGACCATTTTCTGCATGAGACAATTCTGCATTTCCATGAATTGGTCAATCCTGCTGCTGATGGCTGAGCTGAAGAGGTCACTTGGTTTGGGTGTGGAGGAACTGGAGGTATTAACGGAAGCTGTTGTTGTGCTCGACTTAAGATGTTGTTGATTATCAGATCTCTGACTTATGTGTCCGGAAGGTGAGATGATGTCTTCTTCGTCTATTGGATCGGGAGTTGTATCTGTAGTTGTAGGCGGAGGTAACTTGGACTTGAGCTGCAAAGAAAGGAATAAATAGTAAGTATTTTGCTAATGCAATCGAGTTTTAATTATCAATAACATCAGTGCATATTACAACAAACAAAACTAATGTAAGGCACGGTGCATATAATATAAATTGTTATAAAAATGCAAAGATGTACTTACACTTATAAGTGTCCTTTTCTTTACTTCATACGTGAATGGGGCCAAAAAGGAGAAGTTATTCAGCACCCACTGATCTCTTTCGGAGTGTTCAGGAGCACCATTGCCAGACTTCATTTTCTTGAGCTTGGTGTAGCGGGTCCTCAGGCTGTTGTACCAAATTTTTAGCATTTCAACGTCCACACCAATTACTTCTGCTTGCTGTTGCCAAAGGAAGGCCTTTTTCTTGGTGTCCTTATAGGACTCTAGCTTCTTATTGTAGAGTACTCCATGGGTCTTGAGCCATTCAACCATGGCTTCCTGTTGATCCATGGTGAGATTGGTGTATGTCTTGGTTTTCTTAAGTGCTGGCTTCTGACTCTGCTCTGCATTTCCCTCTGACATTTGACTTTCTGACTTGGAGGAAGAGTCATCAGAAGGTTCAGGGGAAACAGCACGCTCATTCTCTTCAGATCTGTTTTCAGCGATAGGTTCAGAAGGTTCGGAATCTTGGGGGTGATTTGGAGTGGCTTCAGATGAGCAGGTACTTTGGGACTTGGTAGGCGCTGCTTTCATGTGCAACATCTGTGTATTTCTTCTCTTGCGCGGAGGCATGGTACTCTCAAATATGAAGTATAAATGCAAGTCAAATATGTTGTCTTTGCTGTCTGAAGCCGCGAACGGGAATGAAAACTGGCAAAAACGCAATGGGTTTTTATAGCCCTCTGGTCAGAACGTGATTGCAATTACGTTTTGAACGCACCAGGAACGTAGTAAGAACGTGATTGGAACGAGTACAACTGTCCTTGAACGAAATGGTCGTGTTACGAACTAGTTAGAACGGATTCGGACGTACAAGGAACGTCGAGGAACTAGTTATGAACGGGCTCAAACTGACTGCAGACGGGTATAGACTGGTTGAGAACGGTGTCCCTAGTACGAGAACGGGTAATTTTACCAGATTTGAACTTGATAAAGACGGACTGCAGACGGAATAAGAACGGGATGCACGTACTTGGAACTGTTTACGAACTTACAATGAACTTACTATGATCACAATATAGACATTGTACGGCTGAAACAACACGTTCAATCCCGACCACAACCCGTTTTGAGATATTGTCAGGACGGAGTTGAACGTTCTGCGAACTAGTTTGGTGTAACGGGGGCATTAGTTTTTTTTAATTGTCGTTCTTATTTAGCGACAATAACTTCACATGAGGAACGTGTTAAGTATCCGAAATGTAAATGGACCGGTATAACGTTTGAAAAGAGGGCTAATTTTAAAACGATTCATAGTCAAATTTATATCTAAACCATACCCCGACGGACCGTTTTAGATTCAGTAATGTATATTTTTGTACGAAATTACTCTCATTTTATTCACTTATCAAATCGGGTCACATAAAATTGGGAAAAACAGGAAAGCATGTGGAGCTAAGCTTAAGGTCGCCATAGAGGCCGCCATTATTGCGCTTTGCCTGACCCTATAACGTAGTGGTAGGGGCAGGTAATCCAGACTATAGTAATTTGCGATTGCTGAAAAATGCGGACATGTTTATTCTGCGCCCCCCAACATGCCTACTAGAAAGAAGAAACATCTTTAAAAAAGATAGACGGCGTAAATTTGCCAGCAAATGGGCGGGGGCCCTTAGAATAAACTAGTCTACATTTTTAACCAATCACAAATTTCTGTTTATTCATTTATTATCAGTACTAAAGTAGGTCAAAAGCCAGAGCATTCAAATACGCTGCAAGAATAAAAAAGATTTACAGGCAAATTCATAATATGAGCCATGCTCTGTGAAAAAGGGGGCTTTATGCATCTGCGAAAAGTATCGACCCTGGTCAGCCTGGGCCGAAACTTTTCGCTGTATGTCAATTTTCTATTTGGACCAGTTTACCTCATGATACAGTCCGTTGTTAAAAAATCTGGCGACAACGGATCCATAATTATGTGATAGCTTGATTGGTACAATGCATCACGGAGATGTATTAAGCTCCCTTTTGCCAGAGCATGGCTCATATTTAAGCTCCAGTATCTCTTACGCCGTCTGTTTTTCCTTTAAAAATATTTCATTTTATGGCTGAATAGGGCGTGAAAAGGGTTAAGAAAAAGACAATGTTAACAGAATGCGGAAGTAGGATGAAGGAGGATGAAAAGATGGAAGACGTTGTTATCCGTTAGGCTTCCGTTAAACCCTTTAACCGACGACAAACTTTTAGACTCGTCCATATTGAAAGCATTTAAGATTTGCCTCAAATGATGGTACTTGTCTTTAATAGGGTAGAAAACATGGTGGGAAAAGGAGAAAATGCTGTTTACCAGCATTTTCTCCTTTTTCCACCTTGTTTTCAAAAGGCTTTTTCCTGAGGGTCGTTAAAACTCGGGACCGTTTAATATAGAATTAAAGCCCTTTACCTTATACAGTAAACTTTTATTTAGACATGTCCAGGTTGAATGTAACTGAAGACGACAAGATCAAAACTGGCACAAATGAGACGTAGTCCTCTGGTGTGCTAGAAAATATTGTGGTGACAGGAGAAAAGGCTGTTTACCGGCATTTTCTCCTTTTCCTATCACGTTTTCAAAAGAACTCTTACTTATTGGGGTAGATAGATTACGATATTGTTTGATAGAAAATTAAATGGAAAGGTAAGACATCACTTCAATTATTAACCCTTAACTAAACAGTCCCTAGTTTTCACGAAATTGTGAAATAGGACTTTTGAAAACATTGTTGGAAAAAAATGAGAAAATAACTGGTAACCAGCACTTTCACCTTTTTCAACATGTTTTTTTTTTATCCTTTACAACATGAGTACCATCATTTGGGCGACATTCAATTTGTCGTCTGCAAACTGTTTTCAGTTTGACCAAGTCTGAAATTTTGGTCGTCTGCTGAATAGTTAAAGTAACAATGTAACGTTATTCTCCTTCACATCGTTACATCAATATGACAATAACAATCATAACTGTGTTTACGTTAAAGTGATTGACAGTAATACAATGTGGGCGGTGGACAAACCGTTATTGATGATGATGAATTGGAGCAACCTTGAAGGTTTTTATTGCCACCACAGAATAGAATTAACTTTCTTGACTCAAAGGCGATTGGAGCAAAAAAACTCGAATTTTCGAAATAAGAAGTGTTTGGTTTAAGAAGACATAATCTTTGGGTTACTGATGATGATGATGATGATGATGATGATGAATAAATATTCACAGATTTACGGGTTTTCTTCGAAAAGGGAATTTAGCCGAGCCCCGTAGCTTAGTCGGTAGCGTACAGGACTAGAGAATAAGAGGTCGCTGGTTCGATCCCCGGCTAGGCCAATTTCTTTCCGAGGATTGATGATAGTCATTGCGACAGGATTCCTTCCTTTCTCACCGCTGACCATTGTTTCGAAAGTGGCTCTGTGGGAAAGCAGCCAGTGGCTTGGAAAGAATATTGTGCGAAGTGCTGGTAAAAGAAACTCCAGGAAAGCATGGATAGGTGCACTGGCCGCCGCGATATAACTGAAATAATGTTGAAAACGGCGTTAAACACCATACAATCAATCAATCAATCAATCAATCGAAAAGGGGTTTTAATACATCTCTGTGATGTATTAGTACCAAGCAAGCTATCACATAATTATGCATTCATAAAATCCATATTGACTACCAATCGGCTGAAACTGAGATAGAATGGTCCCTGAATATGTAGAAAATTGACAAAAAGGAAAGGATTTTGACATAGGTCAGCCTGTGCAGGCTGACCTGGGTCAATACTTATTGCAGATACATTAAACGCCCTTTTCCAAGAGCATGACTCTTCTACCTTACACCACGTGTAAATAAAAACATTGGGAAATCCAAACTTTTACCTTACACCAAGAAAAGATACGTGTAAATAAAAACATGGGGAAATCCAAACTTTTACCTTACACCAAGAAAAGATACGTGTAAATAAAAACATGGGGAAATCCAAACTTTTACCTGACACCAAGAAAAGATACGTGTAAATAAAAACATTAGGAAATCCAAACTTTTACCTTACACCAAGAAAAGATACGTGTAAATAAAATCATTAGGAAATCCAAACGTTTACCTTACACCAAGAAAAGATACGTGTAAATAAAAACATGGGGAAATCCAAACTTTTACCTGACACCAAGAAAAGATACGTGTAAATAAAAACATGGGGAAATCCAAACTTTTACCTTACACCAAGAAAAGATACATGTAAATAAAAACGTTTGGAAATCCAAACTCAGCCGTTGTCAACGTTATGAATTTAACCCTTATCCTTCTGAATAAAAGAAATACAATTTTCAAAGCGATAGTATAAGCCCAAACCTTTCCTGTTTCAATGGTATTTTTTGAGGAAAGAAATCTTCTTATCGGAAAGTGTAGATCAAAGATCAGACTGCACGTTCTGTGCAGTCTGATCTTGATCTACGCTGTCCGCAAAAGGTCAGTGAGTCGCGATAAGCAGCCTATGGGTTAAAATGTTTTGAGCACAACCTTTGGTGTTGTTGGTGGACTTGTAGATAAAAACATGAGGTTCTGGTCTTTAACCTCCACTGTTTGATATTCTGCCCTGAAACAGCTTTGAAACTGGAATGACTTCAAGAATTCCTGTCAATATGGATCAAAGTTTAGACTCCACGTTCTCTGCCATCTAATCTCGATCCAGACGTAACAGCAAAGAAACTTGTACTAAAGTAAGGCTTAACCCTTAATCTGCTAAATAAATTAACGTTTTCACCTCAATAGAAAAAAAAAAAGCAAATATTGCAATTTGAAAGTTGATTTTACCGGAAAGAAACTACCGTATCGGACAGTGCAGATCAAAGATCAGACGGCACGTTTTGTGCAGTCTGATCTTGTCTACTCTATCCGCAAAAGGTCCTTCAGTCGCGCTTAGTAGCCGATGGGTTAATGAACAAGGTCAAACAATTCGATGACTGAGGTGTTTGTTTCATTACAAAATAAGATACCAGTGGCTTATCTACAAGTTACGACGTCAGTACGCGGTAGTCATATTACTTTGACATCATTCACATTCACATTTTTTGCATGTTTTACAACTCACTCCTTGATCAGGCTATAAAATGTTCGATTTGTTCAAATGGAAAACTTAGTGGGAAAAAAGGGGAAAATACTGGTTACCAGCATTTTTTCTTTTTTACCCACAATGTTTTCGAAAAGTTTTGTTCTGAGGATCGCTAAAACATGAGATTTTTCTCCTTTTTTTTCCACGATGTTTTCGAAAACTTTTGTTCTGAGGATCGTTAAAACATAGGGTTTTCATAGGGTTTTTATAGTAAATGGTTACTATAGCAGTGAGTGAAGAAATAGTGATAGAAATTTTCCTTCCACGTCTAAATCTTACAAAGTTGTTTAAAGTAAAGTAGACAGTTATACGCAAAACGACTGATCCCTGAATCGCACTGTCAAACAAGGCGTATATACATGTACCAAACAGCAGAGTTTTCCATCTTTGACTGACCTAAACATCTTGATAAACGCAAATTAAATGAACAGCAACAACAACAACAACAACTACTACTACTACTAGCACTACAACTCTACTACCATTATAATTATCATTATCATTACTACTTCTACAACTTTTATTACTTCAAATATAACAACAACAACAAGCACCTAAGTTAAGATCGTTTACATGTATCGATGCATTTCACTTCATTCCAAATAGGTTATACATGTATTTATTCTACTATGCTGGTTTTTAAAGAAATCTTCTGCATTTTTTTGGTGTGGAGGGAGAGAGAGACACACACACACACACAGAGAGACAGGGAGAGAGAGAGAGAGACAGAGAGAGAGAGGGGGGGCTACGTTAACGATGGTTGGTGTATGGTACCTGAAGACGACTCTGGGGCCTCTAAATGGTACAATTAACTATCATTTGAAAATTTGCACTGTTGTATCACAAAGGATGGACAGTCAGGTATAAGGTTTCTTGTGTTTATTTTATAATGGCTAAAGAAAACGAGTCATGCTCTGTGAAAAGGAGGTTAGATGCATCTGCAAAGGGTATCGACCCATGTAAGCCTGTTCAGTCGGCGCAGGACTACATAGGTCGAAGCTTTTTTTGATGTTCGTAAATTTTCTGCATGTCCAAGGACCAGTCTACCTCATGATTCAGTCGCTTGTCAGACAAAATGGATTTTATGGATCCATAATTATGTGATGACTTGGTTGGTATCATGCAACCGGGGATGCATTACATGGCTTTTTGCCTGAGCACCTCTTTGAAAAGGAGGCTTAATGCACCATTCCAAGCAAGACATCACCTAATTATGAATCCATAACATGCATTATGTCAAACACCCGACTGCATTATGAGGTAGAATTATCCTTTGACATGCCAAAAATTCAAAGATAGCGAAAAGTTTCGGCCCATGTCAGCCTGCGCGGACTGCGCAGGCTGACATGGGTCGATACGTTTCGCAAATGCGTTAAGTCCCTTTTTCACAGAGCGTGGCTCATTTAATTTTGACATTCTTTGAGTGCAAGAAAACAATAAACAATCTATTGTGTTAATGACCCCGAAGAAGACGGCCCCTAAAAACTTTATGAAAAAAGGGAAAAAATGCTGGTAGCCGGTATTTTTTCCTTTTCCCGCAATGCTTTCTGTCCTATAATAGAAAATAAAAACCCTTGAGCCTCATTTGATTTGACTTGTTTGGGTCTAAAATTTTGTAGTATGGTAAAGAGTTAAAGGTCTCATACCTCTTTAATTTTAAACCGACCCCATCCTTCTTTCCCGCCCCCTTCCCCCCCCCCCCCGAAAAAAAAAAAAAAAAAATGGGTGAATGGATAAAAAAGTAAAAAAGCTACCTTGACAAAACTCTTGTGCCTCATCTGATCTGATTTGTTTAGGACTAAAATTTTGTAGTCTGGAAAGAGTTAAGGTCTGAGACCTTTTAAATATTCATCATTTTAAACGGGCCCTCATCCTTCTTTCCACCCCCCCCCCCCCCCCCTGCGAAAAAATGGGTGAAAGGGTAAAAAAGTAAAGTAAGGTACCTTGACAAAAAAAATTGAAGCGCAATAAAGATATCGTGTAATTAGACATACTGATTTATCACGTAATGTTAATTTGTGTATCTAATTAAATAAGTGATATATCTGTTTCATATCGAAACAGACCCCAGCATCCAGTTTCAAAACGAAAACAAACTTTACGATAACTTTTTTACCCTAATAGAGAAATGAATGTCATTTGCCCTAAGTATGCCATGTGGATTCGCATTGAAACAAGTATGATGACATCTGTGGGTCTGTATTCACCAACCATTCTTCAGAGCATTCTTGTTCTAATTATAGATCTAGAAAGTAACATAGCTTCTGATTGGCTAAACCAAATGGTTTAGCTAATAAGAAGTTATGTTACTTTCAAATTTAGAAATTTCTAGAGAATAATACTAAGAATGTTCTGAAGAATGGTTAGTGAATACGGGCCCTGATCTCATAAGAAGAGACGGGGTTACTAATTGCAAAATGATTTGATACCCTTTTCTAGAGGCCAAAATTGCACCTTGTTACTGAATATTACCGTCAAGATATTTTATGCTCGCAAAGAAAAATGTAGTATCTGGTAGCATTTATCAGCGTTTTACAAGATATTTGGTTGCACTGCAAAGATCTACACATGCGCAATTTAGAGTAGGTAACAAGAACCCAATGTCGGTCAACCCTATATCACACAATTCTGAGTGTTAACGACCCTGAGGAAGGTGGCTTTTAAAAACATTGTGGGAAAAAGAGAAAATGCTGGTAACCAGTATTTTCTTTTTTTTTCCCCTGAAACGTTTTTTACTTTTTCGAAAACAAATCTCATCTTTTGAGCCATGTTTCGTTTCTCCTCTTCAATTTTTTTTTATTAATATGGATGTGTCTAAAATTTTATCTTGTGGTAAGCTGGTAAAACAATAAGACAATGTTTAGGCTGATCATTTTTGAAGACACACAAATACCAATGGAAACGCCTCAATCTGTGCAAATCTACATCAAAATACTATGACACCTCGAGCAGACCGATCTTACTTGATCACTACAAAGCTATGCAAAAGAATGTGGTTAGTATTAGTATGGTGAACATGAAACTGAAGCGCCGAAACCAGCTTGGTCACGCGAGAGTTTCCTTCGGCAAGGCACTCCAAAGCCCCGGCAGAGAAAGGACATGAATAGTAATTCAACTGTTGCGTGGAATACTGTTGATACGATCGTAAAACATCCTTGGTATTTCAGTCTAAGGTAAAAACTGTGACAAAAAAAAAACATGAAACACCAAACAAACGATAAGTACAAATTCCGCACATCGGATAAAAGTTGAAGGACGCTTGTGACATCTTAATTTCCTAAATAACCCACGCGAGAGAAGACGACCGTGTTTTTGTCTCTGTGTCACGCTGCTTTGGTAGGACCTGGTCAGTCGTATTTATAACGCATAAATTTCACAAACGCAATAATTCCGTCGGAAAACGCATAAAGCTGTTTACCAAATGCAGTTTATGAGCATTCTCTCCCTTCACCTCGCTGGCATTATGCGAGCTTCTCCATGTGTGCGACCAACATCTTTATATTTACAACCGAATAAATGATTCTGTGCAAAATCCTTTTCATTTAACGTTTCATTTTATGCTAGTTTTGATTATAATTAAATTTTTTGTTTTCATACGGCAAAGATCAAGATCAGACTGCACAGAACGTGTAGACATATCTTTGACCTTCATTGTCCATTTTTCTTTGTCGAGCCTGAGCTATAGAAATAGCGTGAAGAACAACAAAAACAGTAATATCAACTAATAAAAATTTGAACATTAAACCTTCAAGAAAATATCGAACCGAATCAAGAAACTGTTAATTGGAGCACTTTTTCTCCTTTTGTCACAACGTTTTCACGAGTAGTCTGCAATGCAGTTATTCAAAATATGGTGATAGAAAGAAGTAAAACAGTAAGCTCCGGGCCGCATTTTTTCATTGTTCGATAAACAACAGGTAATAAACGGTGAACTTGGAGTTAACCCAGTTTTCAATGGACATTTTTTTTTTGCTGCGAAATATGACCTGTTGAAGGCCAAATTTAAGACGTCACCCGTCATTTCTAACTCTTAAAGTGCAACAATACTTGTCTTTGCGCACAGTATAGATCAAGATCAGACTGCACAAAACGTGCAATGTGATCTTTGATCTACACTGTAGGCCTTGTTCAGAAATTCTGGACATTAGTAAAATTGTAATTGCTTGTATTAGGGTATAAATTTCTGGACGATAAAAGTATATTGGATTTGAGCCATGCTCTGTGAAAACGGGGCTTAATGCATCTGCGAAAAGTATCGACCCAGGTCAGCCTGCGCAGTCCGCGCAGGCTGGCCTGGACCGAAACTTTTCGATATTGGTCAATTTTCTGTATGTCAAAGGACCAGTCTACCCCATTATTCAGTCTGTAGTTAGACAAAATAGACTATATGGATCTATGATCATGTGATGACTTGCTTGGTATCATCAATCACGGAGATGCATTAAGCCCCCATTTGCCAGAACATGGCTCAGTTATTTGGAGCTTTAAGGGTCGAGCGTTATCGTATCTGATACATTGTCTCGTGCACATGATTGTATCTGTAACCTTGTCCCAGAACAATTTGAATGCACTGTGGGAAAAGGAGAACATGCTCGTGAAGGGTGATTTCTCCCCATAGCATAACATTTTCACACGATTTTCTTCTACATTTGAGCCATCCTCTGTGAAAAAGGGGCTTAATGTATCCGCGAAAGGTCAGCCTGTGCAGTCCACGTAGGCTTACATAGGCTTTTCGCTAAATTGGTTAGTTTTCTAAATGTCAAAGGACCAGTCTAACTCATGATTCAGACGGTTGTTCGACAAAGTTTCATTTCGCTTATTTAACAGGGGAAGAGTTAAATCAATTAATACCGTTCTATGCGCCAGATCGCAAATTAATTACCACAGATGACGACGAAAGCAGAGACCGTGTCCATCTACATTGACTATCGAACTCCGATTGTCGAACTTACTGCCAACTTCACACACCCGAGCGAATTTCGTCAAAAACCAAGTGAGCCGTGCTCTGTGAAAAGAGGGTTCAATGCCTCTGCAAAAAGTATCAACCCACGTCAGCCTGTGCAGTCAATTTCATGCATGTCAAAGAACAAGTGCACCTCATGATTCTGGAGGTCGCTGGTTCGATCCCCGGCTTGGCCAATTTCTTTCCGAGGATTGATGATAGTCATCGCGACACGATTCATTCCTCTCTCACCGCTGACCATTGTTTCGACGACGGTTATGTGGGAAAGCAGCCAGTGGCTTGGAAAGAATATTGTGCGGAGTACTGACAAAAGAAACTCCAGGAAAGCATGGATAGGCGTACTGGCCGCCGTGATATAACTGAAATAATGTTGAAAACGGCGTTAAACACCATACAATCAACGATACAATCAAGCACCTCATGATTCTGTCGTTTGTTATACAAAATGGATTTCATGGATCCATGGTGACCTGCTTGGTATTATGCATCACGGAGATGCATTAAGCCTCATTTTGCCAGACGATGGCTCAAGTATTTGTGCCTCGATCGTATTTCCTAACCCTCTCAGCGCCATAGGCGACCGATGGATCTTTGGCGGAAGGCATAGATCATGAAGCACAGACGTGTAGTTTAGATTTACATTCACCAACTTTTTAATTGTTAAGGCTGTATCTTATATTTTAATTTTTCAGTTGGTCGGTCTCTTCGGCCGTGCGAAAAAGTCGAAATTAATATGACCCACGCTCTGGCAAAAGGGAGCTTAATGCATCCACGATACCAAGCAAGTCATCAAATAATTATGAATCAATAAAATCCATTTTGTATAACAACCGACTGAGTTTGGACATGCAGAAATTTGACCAATAGCGAAAAGTTTCGGCCCAGCTGACCTTGATCGATACTTTTCGCAGATGCATTAAGCCCCTTTTTCACAGAGCGCGACTCATATCTATTTAACGTCGAAAGACATGGTTTGACGACTATTTTCTGTAGTTTACTTCGGCTTTTAAAAGACAGAGAAATCATTGAGAACGGTCATGTCGATAGCGTTATATTTTTGACATGCCCGATGGGCAAACACATAAATTTTAATCAAATTAACTTATCCTTACATAGCTAAATTGATAAAGTAGACCAGACCTCCAGATAAAAGGGAGTGATGGTATTCTAAATATATTATTTCTCTTCCAAACCCTATGTTGTGGGTACTCACGATTCTAATGAGTAACCATAACATAGGGTTTAGTGGAGAGTGATTAATATTTTCAATTTTGAAATTAAAATCACTCCCTCTTCCTGGAGCTCTGGTAGACAAACTCTTGTTGGGGCAAAATCTTTGATCGTTTAAATTTCAAGGCTGCTTTTTCAAAAATATTTCACAAACAATGGTGATCGCTGTAAATCAGAAACCTACTCGATGCTTGAGCTGTCTTATTCTAATCCACACAAAGTGCAAGAAGCAACAAATGGTACATTGTATAAAGCTACGTCTGTTCATCGCTCTTATAGATTAACCAGCGAATGGTTTGATCCAAGATCAGACTGCGCATTCAATCTAGTCTGATGTTGATCTATGCCGATCCTATTTAAGCCCTTATTTTCGCCTATGGCACTGAAAGGGGTAATACGCGATAACACAATCCTGGGAATATTTTTTCCTTTAGCGATTTTTTCTGCTTTTAGTGTTTTATTTCCGGTTTAACACTTTACAATACTATTCCGGCTCTTTAGGGCCCTGAAAAAAAAAAAAAAAAGGTTTTGATTTAAAGAAGGCCTATTGGTTATCGCTGTTTTCTCCTTTTCCCATGTTTTCTACTTTTCTGAGTATAAGTCATATCATTTTAAACGCACTTAACCCTTTACCTCACGAAAGAAATTTAGATTCTTCCAAAGACAAGTTAAATGAAGCTGAGATGATGGTATTTGTAGTAAAAAAAGCAAACATTGAGGGAAAAGGAGAAAATGCTGGTTACCAGTATTTTCTCCTTTTCCCACAATGTTTGCAAAAGCCTTCTTCATTCAGTTTGTTCAAACACTGATCAATAAGTCTTCTTGTAAGATTATATCGTGAAGTTTCAAACTTTATCGTCTGGTAAAGAGTTTGGTAAATTGCCTCGTGTCAAACACGTCATCTAAGATAAAATCGCTGAATTGACAGGTTTTAAGTTGACTGAAGTATACCACCACCGCCAAATGGCGAATATGGTGACGTTTGCTTTCAAAATTTGGATTATCAAAATATCGCTGTTTATTAATTAGTTTAAACATATTTATTTTTACATCCATTGAGAAGCAAGTTCTTGCAACTTATACTAATCTCTCTCGATTCTGCTTCCTGGAAACAGTACTTGTGTCGCAGTGGACAGTCCTAATGTTGACACCTGCTCCAGGATATCGAACTCGAGGCCATATGGTTACAAGGCCGACCTTCCACCTCACAAATACGGACACCACACTAATTAACTGTTGCATATTCTGCACCATAGTGCCTATCTAGTATACCTAATGCATGCGCATGTATCTAGATGTCGATGACAAAATTTTAACAAAGCAGGGTGACGTAATTATAGCCAATATGTAAATAAGTCGATCTGACTGACTGGTGCAACAAGACCAATTCAAGTTTCTTCACAGGTTATTTTTGTTTTTTAAATCAATTCCGACCAATTAATGGTAGAATTCGCAATCTGGAGATCAGACCCCGGGTTCGGTCTTCCCGAAATTCTGGGCTTTCATTTGAATGACCTCTGGCAACACACTTCAGAGCCTCAGCCTGGTATTGGTGAAGCCAAGGACACAGCTCAATAATTGAGCTGTCGCTATGGCATGATTAGTATAATGCTAAAATCAATGTGAATCACAGTACTGCCGATTAAAAAAAAAAAAATTGAAATACACTGTAGATTTATCGAGGTCCTTTCTATTGCCCGAATACATTTGTGTCATTATGTTCGTTATAACTGGTTGAAAATGCAAAATGTATGGAAAGTTATACAATAATTTCCCTCTATGATTTTAAGTTTGAGTACTTAATTGAAGGCATTAACATTCTTTTTATCAGGGACAAATCTTAACTTACAATAAGGGCAAAGTGAAATTCAATGCTTCAGACCATCATTGCGACAACAGCCGACCCACTCTCACAGCTTAACCTTACTTACAGAGCTCCGGATAGAGGGAGTGATTTTCTTTTCAAAATTGAAAATATGAATCACTCTCCACTAAACCCTATGTTTTGGGTACACATTAGAATCGTCTCGATGAGACGATTCTAATGAGTACCCACAACGTAGGGTTTGGAATAGAAATAATGGATTTAGAATACTGTCACTCCTTTTTATCTGGAGGTCTGCTGAATGAATACCAACCAATTCCTTGTTCAACTCTTTATCAGATGACGAAATTTCAGACTAGATCTAGTCCATATTGAAAGCTTTTGCAGACAGTCAACTAAATGTGACTAATATGATGGTATTTGTTTTGGAAAGGATACAAAACATTTTGGGAAGTGGAGAAATGTTGGATAACAGCATTTTCTCCTTTTCCCTCAATGTTTTCAAAAGCCTTGTTCATCAGGGCTGTTAAAGCACGGGATGGTTTAACGGCCCTGATAAACAAGGCTTGTTTAGCCATTGTTAGAAAAGAAGAAAGGCATGCTCAATCAGACGTTATAAAGACCAAACCACGTCGCCAGACCTTATCTGGACCAAAAGCACGATACTGGTGTCTGTAAATTCGTGTTGAACATTTTTTTTTTTTTTTTAAAGAAAAAAATAAATATGACACGAATAATGTGATCTTAAAGAATTAGACACGACTCGGGTAATGGTATTTTAACATTCACAAACGCCAAGTTTCTGAAAAGTATTCTCATTCACGAAACAGATCTTTGAATTTCGATGACAAACTTTTATCGCATAACCTCCTTTTTTTTCAGTGAAATATATAGCCAGTGCTACGAATTTTTTTACCCGCGCTTAGGATAAGATTGCGTGATGTCAGCGAATCATTAGTGACGTCATTGGTTAAAGCATTTTATCCCTACTCACTTTTTTCCAGTCACGTCAGACATAATTTTTTCTAGTTAATTTAACGATTATAACAGATGATCGTGGTCAAGTTAAGTTTTATTCATTTTTTTTATTTAAAATTAAGTAGCTAAGTCTACATGTCATCTTCTTTGGAACTATTCCATAACCGGCGTACACCCCTGTGAAAAGATTGAGTAGACAATTTACGAGCCGTGATCTGTTAAAAGGGGGCTTAATGCACTTTCGTGATGCATTGTACCAAGGAAATCATCATATGATTATGGATCCATAAAATCCACTTCGTCTAACAACCAACTGAATCATGGTCCCTGGACATACTGAAAATGGACCAATGGCGAAAAGTTTCGCGGAGTGACTCAGTGACCTGGGTCGATACTTTTCGCAGATGCATTAGGCCCCCTTTTCACAGAGCACGGCTCATACCTTGAGAAGCTGTTAGGTGATGAAGAGAATAAGACATTCGTTTAACTATCGAACTAACTAAACTCGCCTTGGAAAACTTCAATTTCGCTAAAGGCTCGCTCAAAAATAAAAATCACGGTCTGTTTTCGGAGGTGGATGGGGGAAGGATTGTGACTCGCGGGAATGGACAAAAAATGAGGACACTTTCGGTTCCTTTTACCACTTTACCACACAATTAGAACCCTAAAAAGTCTTAATTACACTAAAAAAGAAAGCTTTTGAAAATAACATAGGAAAGGCAGAAATGCTTGTAACAACAGTTCATATGACCGGCGTTTTCCCCTTTTATCACAATGCCTGCTAACCTCTTCAAACAAAAGCCAATCATTTCAGCCATTCGCCAGAAACAGCTTACAATCTGGCTTCCTAAAATTTTATCCTCTGGCGAAAAAGTACTTCATTGTTGCGAAAGAGGCATCTTATCTTTTGTCACGTAGCGTAACACTTGGTTGTTAGAACTAGAGTGTTTGCTAGTAATGATGTATTCACAAGCATTCGCGCATTTAAAAATAAGAGAAATGAAACTTTAAAGCCGATAGCAAACACCGATATGTTGCTTTTTTCAAAATTATTTTTTGGGAAAAATATTACCTTATCGGACAGTGTAGATTCAAGATCAGACTACACGTTTTGTGCAGTCTGATCTTGGATCTACACTGTCCGCGAAAGGTCCTTAAGTCGCGCTAAGCAGTGTTAGAACCACTTTTGTAATAAAACGGCTTTTTGTAACAAAATTTCAATCTCACAGTATTATTTCATTTTTCATCCAAACAGTTTACAATGGTTATATTTGAGTCATGTTAACCGTGTTCTTTTCGGAAACATCATGAAAAGTGGAAAAAAATGGGTTTGGAAAAAAATTTTTTTCGACCAAATTTTCAAGTTCTCAATATTCCTTCAATATCAACACGACGGCTTTTTGTAACAAAATTTCAACCTCACCGTATTCCCTCATTATTCACCCAAACAGTTTAAACTTGATATATTTGAGTAATTTTAACCGAATTCTTTTCGGAAACATCATGAAAAGTGGAAAAAAATGCGTTTGGAAAATTTTTTTTCGAGCAAATTTTCAAGTTCTCTATATTCCTTCAATATCAACACGACGGCTTTTTGTAACAAAATTTCAATCTCACCGTATTCCTTCATTATTCACCCAAACTGTTTAAAATGAATATGTTAGTGTAATTTGAACTGAATACCTTTTGGAAACATAACGAAAGGTGGAAAAAATGCATTTGAAAATGTTACAAACGGCCGTTTTATCACAAAATTGGTTGGATTCGGAGGACAGCAAATGTAACAAAAAGACGGCTTTTTGCGTTTGAAAATGTTGTTGCAAAAGGTCGTTTTATTACAAAAGTGGTCGGATTCGGAGAACAGCAAATGTAACAAAATGTCGGCTTTTTGTAACAAAATTTCAATCTCACCGTATTCCTTCGATATTCATCCAAACAGTTTGAAATATATATATTTGTGTAATTTGAACCGAATTCTTTTTGGAAACATCGTGAAAGGTGGAAAAATGCGTTTGAAAATGTTGTTGCAAAAGGCCGTTTTATTACAAAAGTGGTCGGATTCGGAGAACAGCAAATGTAACAAAATGTCGGCTTTTTGTAACAAAATTTCAATCTCACTGTATTTCTTCATCATTCACTTAAACAGTTTAAAATGGATATATTTGAGTAATTTTAACCGAGTTCCGTTTGGAAACATCATGAAAAGTGGAAAAAAATGCATTTGAAAAAAATTAAAAAAAATTTTTTCGACCAAATTTTCAAGTTCGCTATATTCCCTCAGTATTGACCCATATACTGTAACTCTTTACCGGGCCCCTCTTTACCAAACGACAAAATTCTAGATTTGTCCAAACTGAAAGCATTTGCTGACGACAAAATAAATGTGGCTCAAAAATTGAACTTTGCTTTTGGATGGTTAGAAGCATTGTGGGAAAAGGAGAAAATGCTGGTTACCAGCATATTCTCATTTTCCCACAATGTTTCAAAAGGTCTCTTCCTCAGGGTCGTTAAATCTCGGGATTGTGTGCTTAAGGGTTATAACGAATTTTTCATGGTTGATTTTGACCAAAAAGTTAACAGAAACATTGTGAAAGATGAAAAAATGAATTAGAAAAATTTATTGCAAAAGGCCGTTTAAAGCAAAAATAGTTGGAACGGAGAGGGGGAATTGTAACAAGAAACGACATTTTGTAGCAAACTTTACAATCTCGCTATATTCCTTCAATACATGTATTCACCCATATACTTCCTAATGGGTATGTTTTGAACTATGAAAATAACAGAAACATTGTGAAAGGTAGACAAACATGAATGTGAATATTTTATAACAAATGTCGTTTAAAGCAAATGTTCTTTGAACGGAGAAGAGCAAATATAACAAGAAACGGATTTTCGTACAAACTTTTTGACCGCACTGTATTCCTTAAATATTCACCCATACACTTCAAAACAGATATATGAGCCATGCTCTGTGAAAAGGGGGCTTAATGCATCTGCGAAAAGTATCGACTCAGGTCAGTCTGCGCTGTCCGCGCAGGCTGACTTGGGCCGAAACTTCGCTATTGGTCAATTTTTTGTATGTCTGGACCAGCCTACCCCATGATTAAGTTGGTTGTTTAAAAAAGTGGCTTTTATGGATCCATAATTATGTGATGGTTTCCTTGGTATCATGGATCACGGAGATGCATTAAACCCCCTTTTGCCAGAGCATGGCTCATACATATGTATGGTTAAAGCCCTTAACCATTTTACCAAACAACCCCGGAATTTAACGACCCTAAGCGAGAAGGCTTTTGAAAACATTTTGGGAAAAGGAGAAAAGCTGGTAACCATTTTTTTCTCCTTTTCCCACAATGTTTTCTACCCTGTCGAAGAACTTCAGGTTATTTGAACCACCTACGAATTTGTCGTCTGCAGACGCTTTCAATTTGGAAGATTCAAGAATGTGTTGTTTGGTAAAGGGTTGAACTAACAAAAAATCGTTAAAGGTGGAAAAATGAGTTTAAAAATTATTTTACAAAAAGGCGTTTGGTACAATAGTAGTTGGAACGGGGAACAGCATGTGTAGCAAAAAGTGGCTTTTGTAACAAACCTTTCAACTGCACTATACTCCTTCAATCTTTCACTGCCCGCTTGGGTAGCTCAGTGGTTAGCGTATCTAACTCGTGACCTGATGGTTGCGAGTTCGATACCCAGTGTAGGCAACCTTTCTTTCCGGCGATTTTTCGCCTCTCACCGCTGATGCAGGTAAAATAAGCAGTCAGTGGCTTTGGAAAGAAAGTTGCGTCAAATCCAAATACAAACAAAACCAGAACCAAGACAAACTTCAGTCTTTTATCCAACCATTCAAAATGGATAATTATGTATGGGTTGGATCATATAAGTTACAGAAACATCGTAAAAGGTGGAGAAAATGCATTTACACAGGACCTTTCCGTGCAAAAAGTATTTTAAACGGAGAACAGCAATTGTAAAAAAAAAAAACTGCCTTTAGTAACTTTTCAACTTCGTTATATTCCTTAAATATTGACCCTCATAGTTAAAAATGGACATAAATGTAAGTTTCCGACCTCTAAATCACCACAGAACATCATGAAGGTCGGTAAATTGGTTTTAAACTGGTATCAAAATAAGCCGATTGGTAAAAAAATTAGTCGAAACGGAGAACAGATACTACGATGAAGTATGACGAATTGTGACCGAATGCTTTAACTTTCATAAACTGTTTAATATTCACTTAAGCCAGACTGGCAAGGTGTAAAGAAGTTGATGTCCTTTACATAATTGTAAACATGCTTGAATATAATTGTTTCTAAAACGTTTTCGACATTATTATACGCCCGAAGGGTCGTATTATGTTATACCCCCGGTCGTCCGTCCGTCCGTCTGTCCGTCCGTCCGTCCGTTAGCAATTTCTTGTGTGGACAACTCCTCCTACAGTTTCCATCGGAATTATTTGAAACTTGCCACAATGAATCTCCATAATGTCTAGTTGTGCACCTGACTCTTAGAATTTGGATCGCTGTTTGCGTTCTAAAATCATCTGCCCTTGATTTCTGAAATAACCAACTTTTCACTTTGAATTTTTGTTCAGGCCTTAACTTCCATACCATAAAAGGGATCAACTTCAAACTACATACACTGATAGAACACATTATGGAGAAAAGCAGTGCACAAGAACCATAACTCTGCTGCTCTTGTTTTTTGAGTTATTGCTCTTTGTTGATTTTCAGTTTGAATTTTTGTCCAGGCCATAACTTCCAAACTATAAAAGCTATCAACTTGGAACTTCATACACTGATAGAACACATTATGGAGAAGTGCAGTGCACATGAACCATAACTCTGCCACTTTTATTTTTTGAGTTATTGCCCTTTGTTAATTTTCAGTTTGAATTTTTGTCCAGGCCATAACTTCCAAACTTTAAAATCCATCATCTTGAAACTTCAAAGACTAATAGAACACATTATGAAGAAGTGCACTGCACAAGAACCATAACTCTGCCATCCTTCTTTTTGAGTTATTGCCCTTTGTTAGTTTTCACTTTGAATTTTCGTCTGGGCCATAATTTCTAAATTATAAAAGCTATGATCTTGAACCTTCAAAGACTGATAGAACACCTTGTGGAGAAGAGCAATTCACAAAAATTGTAACTGTGCCACCCTTATTTTTTTAGTTATTGCCCTTTAATATTTTTCACATTAGATTTTTGTTTGGGCCAGATCTTCATAACTATAGACCCTTTTAGTCTCTGACCACTTCCTGGTAACGAGACCGGAAAACTGCGCATGCGCACTCTTGTAGGGCAAAAAGACAAAATAAAACAGTGGCAGATTATTGAAAGTGTACATAAAATTGTTAAATTATGAGCGATTGTATGAAAAGCTTGCTCCCATAGGCAAAGAAACGATAATCAGACTAACTTACCTGCTAAGGGTTCATTAACGTGGAAAAAAAAAACGATCCGTATTTTAGTGACAATATAAGACGAAGACGTGAAAAAAAGTGTCGCTGTTTTGGTTTGACGTTATCATCAAAGGAAATGTTAACCGACCCAGGCAGTAACAGACAAACCCCATGAAGCATGGGCTGGCACACTGCGGGAATGGGAAAAATACATGTTACCAGCATTCTTTAACTTTTGCCGTAGTGTTTCCACAAGCCCATTGATGTAGGGTCGTTAATTAAGACGAGGAAGAGTTAGGTAAAGGGTTTGTAAAGGGAAGCCATCTGATATATATTACATATTTCTTAGTTTAATCGACAATACAGTGGATATTTTAGTTTAATTTCAATGGCGGAGGGTGTGGGTCGAGATCGGCATAAGATGCTGTTACCTCTAATAGTTTAGAGAGTGTGTATTGTGATCAATTTCATCATGAAACAAATTTTGGTGCAGACGTATTTGAAGGAATGAATGAATGAGCGAGCGAGCGGATGAATGGATGGATGGATGGATGGATGAACTAACGCGCGAACGAAGAAGGAACGAACAACTGTATATTGCCCTGTTGTCGTCTGTGATTGCTCTTTCCATAATTGCTTTCCACTAGGGATCGGTTGTAAAATGTAATTGAGAAACATACCTTCTCTGAAAAAAAAAAAAATGTTGGAAAAGGTTGAAATAATGTTTACCAGCATATTCTCCTTTTCTCACAATGTTTGAAAAGCTTTCTTTTCTCTTGGTCGTTAAGACCTGTGATTGTTGGGTAAAGGGTTAAATGGAAATTGTAACAGTAATTAGTTTAGCACATTGTATATGGGGAGGCATTTTAGCGTGTCATATACATGATAATGTAGGGACCAATATGGACCTTAGCCTTAACCCTTAGCCTCCGTTACGTGACGGCGATCTTGAATTTACTTTGAGAAAAGCATAATGATAGATCTGTTTGCACATGGGGATAGTGCAGGTCAAAAATATAAGTATGGTAGGATATGGGTCAAAAATTAATAACATTAAATGACGATGGTCAATAAAATACAAAACATTAACGGTGAAAAACATACGAGATCAAACAAATAATTTGAATAAAATATACGGGGACGCGTTTAGGGGACGTTTTAACCAATTTGTCATGGGAATTGCGGACGTTTTAACCAAAAATGGGGAGTTTTGACACTGAGACATTTACGCCAGATACTAATTTACTGATCTGTTTGTACATTCCGGTGCACAGCATGATAACGGCATCCCGTAACACGACTAATCATCACAGATTTTAATCAATAAAATCTTTCGACAAAGCCAAAATATTGCGAATGAAAATAGCTTTAAACAGTGGCGATATTGAGCTTTTTGCCCTACAAACAGTGCGCATGCGCGAAAAGTGGAATTCTGGGATCGTATTTCCTTGGCAACGAACGACGTTGTAAAAGGGTCTATAAAAGCTATCAACTTGAAACAATATACACTGATAGAACAGATTGTGGAGAAGTGCAGTAAACAAGAACCATAACTCTGTCACCCTAAGTTTTTGAGTAGTTGCCCTTTAATAACTTCATTTTGAATTTTTGTCCTGGCTACATCTTCCAAACTAGAAAAGCTATCAACTTGAAACTTCATACACTGACAGAACACATTATAGAGAAGTGTCATAACCATAACTCTGATACCCTTATTTTTTGAGTTATTGCCCTTTATTTATTTTTAAATTTTTACTTTGAATTTTTGTCTGGGCCATAACTTCCAAACTATAAAAGCTCTCAACTTGAAACTTCAAACACTGATAGCACACATCGTGGAGAAGTGCAGTGCGCAAGAACCATAACTCTGCCACTCTTCTTTCCTGATTTATTGCCATTATTTTCTGAGTAATTTCCCTTCGATATCATTTACAGTTAGGGCCTTTCTTTCATATGTGGACCATTTCCCTTTTTATATGCTCGAAGGGTCGTATTATGTTATACCCCCGGTCGTCCGTCTGTTAGCAATTTCATCTGTGCGCAACTCCTCCTACAGTTTCCATCGGAATTATTTGAAACTTGCCAGAATGAATCTGTGTGATGTCTAGTTGTGCATGTGACTGTTAAAATTTGGATAGGTGTTTGCATTCTAAAATTATCTGCCCTTGATTTCTGAAATAGTCAACTTTTCACTTTGAAATTTTGTTCAGGCCATCACTTCCATACTATAGAAGCTATCAACTCGAACCTTCATACACTGATAGAACTCATTATGAAGAAGTGCAGTTTACAAGAACCATAACTGTGCCATTCTTATTTTTTAAGTTATTGCCTTTTGTTAATTTTAAGTTTGGTCCGGGCCATAAACTATTACAGACAATCAAGTCTTACTTTCTTTATCATGGAGAATAACTGCTCTTCATTCACGGCCAATCCTTCATTTCAACTCCTTCACTGACAAGTCCCTTCGGGCGTATATGCGCCGCTTTGCGAAGCTCTTGTTTCGTAATGAAACAGGTCTGTAGGAAGAGATCAGTCACCAGATTTAAATATTGGACACACATTGGATGTTTTCCATGAGGATGGAACCGACCTAGTATTTAATGACTGATCAAAAGATCACACAGTTGAGGTGCTAGCTGACCAGCAGCTTCAACAAGAATCCTATTATACATGCCGTCAGGTCCTGAGGCCTTACCAAGTTTACGTGTTTTAATAATATCCAGTACTTCAAACGGAATGACATTGATTGAATCGAAAGAGTTGTGTATGAATTGGTGATTATCATCTGAAATAATTCTTAAGGAATCATCTATGACTGGTTGGCGAAATAAGAATTTAGTAAATCTGCTTTCTCGTCTTCCTCGATAATCATCGAGTCATTGGAAGTACCATACAGAGGACGGTTAGATGTTTGAGAAGGAGAGCACGTGAGCGATTTTAGCATTTTCCACCCATCACGCGACGACAGAGTTCCAGATTTTAATTTTGAAGACATCCGCTCGAAATGTTGTTCTTTACTTTGTCGGATCAATGCAATTACTTCATTTCTAGCACACCTAAATATTGACCAGTGACTGACCTTGGTTTACTTCCTCGCTTTCCTATGCTTGGAATGACTTTACGTGCGTTTTCAGTAATGACATCAGCAAAATTATCTGCATACATTTCAATGTTACTACCATGCGTAGAGGTCCAGTTAAAAATTGCGAAGTTAGGTCTAAGTTGATTATAATTGCCTTGCTCATATTTTCAAATTGTTATTCTGAAATTTAGGTTTTAGAAAATTAAAGACACCAAAGACATGCCAATGATAGCATACTGTAAGATCCAAACAAGGGCTTGTTGTTAGGATTGAGTCTTTATTAGTTACGAAAAGAAGATTATTACAGAGTGAGAATTTTCTGTAAAGTGTGTTGGTTTGTCTATGCATTGAAACATGCTAAATTGATCACGAAGGGCTTCCACCTTACGAAATTGGTTTTGACTCAACGTGTTTAAGTTAAAATCCCCTGTAATAAATACATCAGATATATTTGTATCAATAGCAAGACCAATAGAATGTTCAATAAGTGAGCTGTAAGCCGAGTCAGAGTTTGGTGGTCTGCAAAATGTGCCGTACAAAGTATTCCTGTTATTACTAGACTTGATTTAAATTCAAATGCACTCAACTCTGTTGGCCTCGAGATCTTTCCTTCGGGTGCAGCCCAAATTGTTTTTGACATTATAGAATACCCCCCCATATCTATCTTCAACTCTATCTTTTCGTTCAGGTGGATGTAAAGAAGGAAAAAGAAGATCATTTGAAAAAATTCCTCATGCAACCAAGTCTCGGAAAACGACACAATATAAAAAAAAAAAAAAGGAAAAAAAAAAAAATCTGCAATCAAAGTATCAAGCTTATCAGCTATACATAGTGGCAAGTATTACAATTTAAGATAGAATTATCACAGCTTCAAAGTAAATGTAATTTAATCACTGTATTTACTTTATTGAAATATAAAGGACAAGTGTACCCATAGGAACTGCTATTCAATTCATAACAACTCCTGACTTTGTAGACAGACGGTCAAACACAGATGCTCAAAATATAAACTTTCGATAATTCGTAACTGTGTTGTCAAAATGTAGCATGCAAGTCATAATGACCGATTTGAAATAGGTTTGTACCTGTGTGTAGTTTACTTTCGATATAGCAGATAACTATTTCTCATGTGGATGATTGAGGAAGTAGCAGTTGATGTGCAAACGACGTCATTTATTTATTATGTCGTGACCCAGACGGGGTTTCCTTTTTTAAAACAGTAAATGGTAATTATTTACTTTGTAAATTCTTATTAATAAATATAATAATAATAATATCTTTATTTTGTAAAGGTTAAAATATTAAGACATATTTCAAGTCCTTTTGAAACAGCGATTACGTAATCGCTGTTTAATAATATCGCTTCGAAAAATTTTCATTTTTTCGATGCGCCATTTCGATTGGCGCCCCCTGGCGGCGAAATTCGATGTCCACCTCAATTTTTCAAATCCAATTTTACCGAATGTGCGTGTCTTTTGTTTGCTGATCATATCGCCTTGGGCGGTATTTTAACCCAATCTTTCTCTTCAAAGCACCCATTATGTGACAAACTATTTCTACGTAACAGAATCAGTAGCAGAAATCTTGACCTACATTATCCTTGAAACCTTGATAAACAACTCCAGGAGTGAACTCCCTCATTATAATTACCGGATGTTTAGAATTATTATCGAAACACAGTGAACCAGAAGCTGACCCTTTCAACCTTTTCCTTTCGAAATAAACATCTGTATGCCACACTTAGCATAAGTGATTGTACAAAAATAATTTAAAAGTAAAACACAATTTACACCAGCGCAGTAAATTTGAACGATCCTAAATGCAGGGTTCCTGAAATAAATATGGACATTTATAGCACAAAGACTATTTAAATATGTTTGATGCAGAATAACCTCCATTTAAAACGCTACAACCTGTCAGAAAGTTGTCGTATAAAAAAATTTATATCGCAATCCAGGATTAACTAATGTCTGTGGTGGCATGAAAACTAGGCCTTTACGGACAATTTTTAGAGAATATCTTGGTTATGTCACACCAATTACTTTTGAACTTTATTCCTTTTTCAGCTAAGTAAATGAAATGCAACTCTCAAGCCAATAGTAGAAACAAAGGTTTTACTGTTTCAAGGATATTTATCGAGGAATGATATCTTTATCTGCTGATGTAGATCCAAGATCAGACTGCACTTTCTCTGCAGTCTGATCTTGATCGACAATGTCCGCTAAAAGTCGCGCTTAGAGCCTAAGGGTTAATACCTCTCTTCTGTTATTAATAGTATAACAAAAATGAGTAAACAAAACAAGGTATTGTCACGGTATGAATTAAGCGTAAAATCAGGGTAAAAAAAACTATTCAAGGTTTCAGATAGCGGACGTACCAAGTTTATACTGATTGTCAGTAAACATAATTTTTTTCCGTTATGAGCCTCCTCCTAATAGATAACACAATTATGAAAATAGAAATCCATGAAACACAGCAATTGACATCAAGATCGTCATTCATGCTCCTTCACTCAGAGCCGAGTCCCGTAGCTCAGTCGGTAGCGTACAAGACCTGAGAACAAGAGGTCGCTGGTTCGATCCCCGGCTTGACCAATTTCTTTTCGAGGATTGATGATAGTCATTGCGACAAGATTCATTCCTCTCTCACCCTCACCGCTGACAATTGTTTCGACAATGGCTGTGTGGGAAAGCACCCAATGGCTTGGAAAGAAAATTGTGCGGAGTACTGGTGAAAGAAACTCCAGGAAAGCATGGATAGGTGCAGAGGCCGCCGCGATGTAACTGAAATAATGTTGAAAACGGCGTTAAACACCATAATGTTTTCTACCCAATCAAATGTGTATTCCATCATTTGAGCCATTTTTGAATTGTCATCTGCAATCCTTTCAATCGCGGTAGACCAGTCTTAAATTTTGTCCTTTGGTAAATGGCCGATTTATCTTTGATATTATGAAACAAAAAATAAACTTCATAACAATAATTCCAAATTTACAAGCGGGCTGATCTCTGCCCACATCTCAGCAAAAGTGAACAATTCGTGATAAGTAACAGTGCATGTACGTGACAACTTCCAAAGCAGACTATTTAGGCAGAGCTCAGAACCCCATATGATTTTGTAGGCTGATCTCTGTGTGTACTCTCTAGCAAGGCGACCAGTTCACTGTTAATGGGAGTGGGCCCTGGAAGTGGGGTGTATGGACAGTGATCGGACCCCAGTATATGTTGGCTGACCCTATGAGAAAATGCTCTTTACATTTCTAGTAAGGAGAAAAAGGTGACCAGTATTTTCTCCTTTCCCCACAATGTTTCCTGTCGTATCACTAGCATTTTTTATTAGAAATTTTGCTGAATGCTTTGAACTTGCACAGTTCTAATGGTTTTTCGTTTTGTAAAGTGATACAGGCCCCAAAACATAAAGAGCGACGCGAGCCAATCTATTACCCCCCTTTAAAATGTATACCTAAAACTGATGTTCTGTTTCGTGACTTTACTAAATATAGGGTATCAAGTACATTTGTTAAATTCTTTAAGTGTATTTAGGGTAATATCTTGAAAATGGGGAAAAAAGTAAGTTTTTTTTTTGTAATGAAACTTTTTTTCAGCATTTAAAAAAAAAAAAAAAAATTATAAAGAGCAAATTTCAATTCAATACAAAATCGATTCCAAGAAAAACTATAATGCATCCGTTACAGTCACTAGATGGCATGATGCATTAAACTTTCAAAAGTAAATGAGCTTCAATGGGTATATACCGTCATATGCAAGGCACGTGTTTCTTTTAGGAACAACTAGAATAACTTCGTAAGTTTTGATTGCATAATCCAATAAATTGTGCTCTTCTGCGTATTTCATACCACTGTTAGTTCATGTTGATGTTTATCTAGTCTATGTTTAAGATATAACGAAAAACACCTGCTTCTCACAATTTATAAAACTGGGGTCAACATTCATTCTTGGTATCCTATTAGAGTTTTGCAACAGACACCAGTACCGGCCGCCGACTACAGACTACAGACTTTATTGAGGGGTTTTCTCAAACTATTTGTGGGACGATTGTGTGCATGAAAAAAAAATACGTTCACATTCATTACCAGTACTATTTCAAAAAGGAGAAAATAACTAGCTAATGAATTATACACAAATACCCTCAATGACGATTATGAACTTGTCAAGGGCGACTTCTGAAGCATCGTGAAATACAAAACAATACATTAATTATCGTATTATTGTTAATCCTTCAAAGACAAACATTTTAATGACAGATCAGGTTAGTCGTCTTCCTCTGAACTGCTAACTCCCAGCTCCCGTAACAGTTTTGGCACCTTCTTTGTCAGAAACTTCTGATAGGCCAGGTGACTTTGCCTGATGATGTCTGACAGTGGCCTATTTTTTGCACGTGTCCGTGGATTACTAGTGTTGGTTGAGGATCCCGACGGCATTGGAATATCTGTGAAATATACGCATTTTTTCACGTTTGTAATTTCATGATTATTATTCTTTCTTATGTCAAAGGTGAAATGCTAGAAAAGTAATTAAAATCTTTACCAAATAATCCCGGGTTTTCACGACTCTGAGAAAGAAGCCTTTTGAAAACATTGTGGGAAAAGGAGAAATACTGGTAACCAGCATTTTCTCCTTTTTCCAAAATGTTTTCCACCCTTCCTACAACAAATTTTAATTTTTGAGTCGCATTTTGTTTTCTGCAAATGCTTTCAATTAGGACCAGCCTGAAATTCTGTTTGGTAAAGAGTTAAGCCTATAACACAAAGTTGATCGACTGACTGTATTGTAACGCCGTTTTCAACATTATTTTAGTTATATTGCAGCAGCAGGTGCAACTGTGCAAGCGCGAATTTCTGTTGACAATGATCAGTGGTGAGAGAAGAATGAAATCTGTCGCAGTGACTCTCATCAATCCTCGGAAAGAAATAGGCCGAGCTGCGGATTCGAAGTTTCACAAAAAGATCAATTCAGACCTGTCCTGAACCAGGGGTATAACCACAGATGCATATCTTGTTTCGGCTATAACCAATGATTGTTTCATTGAAAACTGTTTTACGCCGCTTTGAACATTATTTCAGTCATATCACGGCCACAACTCACATATTCATGTATTCCCTGCGTTTCACCAGTACTAGGCTAGGGCTTTGAAGTGTATTGCCCAAGGTCACTCCCACGAGAAACCCTGAGGACCGTGTGTGGCTCAAACCCGGGGCCTCCGGGTCATGAGTCTCACTTGACCATTGAGCCACGCAGGACCCTGGTTATAACCAATTCATGTGACAAATATGATGAGCAGCAGGTTAACGCCAACAATGTTCATACAGAGGGAGAAGGATTAAATGTTCTATACCTCAATACTTTTGAAATTTTTTAAACTGAAAGTAATGTGCATTTTGACCACATGCGTTACTGAATAATCCCCTCTTCTTCGCCACTTACGTTGAAGGCGTTTGAGAACACCCGAGGAACAAGTGAACTTTCCGTGATTTTCCGACCTTTTGCTTAAAAGTACTAGTAGTTATGCTCAAGTAAACACTGTATTTCGATTGTTGTAAGTTTACCTGCCATCTGCATTTCGCCTTCACCTGCTTTCATGCGGTGTGGAGTGGTCAGGTTACCCTCTGGGTCAGGTTGCAGATTAGCAGGGACTGGATCATTCTCATCTGTAAATGTGTCCGCTATCTCATCTCTTCTGTTTCCATCTTGTTGCTGTTGTGATTTTTCATTGCTAGATTGAAGTATATGTCTCCTCTCCGCATCTTTTATTCTTTGAACCTCCGTTCTGTAAAATAAAACAATTAATCATTGTAAAATTCTTGTGGGTAAAAAGCATGACAACACAGCGCTGAAGTATGCAAGTTTTCACTTACAGATTTTAATTTATTGCATTCCAGTCTGTCTGTCTGTCTGTCTGTCTGTCTGTCTGCCCGTCCATGTGTCTGTCAATTTGTCTGCTCGTCTCTACGTTACTTGTGTAACATAGCTTTTAAATAACATGTTTTACATAAAAAAATCCAGATGCATGAAAGATTTTCAACTAAAAAAAAAGAAGATATTTTCAATTTGGAAAATTAAATACATTTTACCTTATATCACCATCTTTAATAGTGTCAACGTCTGTGGACATCAGTTTCCCAAACTTAGTAGACAGCCGATCCCTAAGTTGCTTTTCAGTAGAAGTTCGGTACAATTCCTGTGTTTCGTTAGGAAGACGGTGATGGTTTTCTTTCACCTCATCTAGCACGTCAGCCCATCTTGAAGGGTGAGACTGATAAGCCCTAAGGAGGAGTAAAGTCTCTTCTTTCTCCATCAAAACTCTCTTTTTTCTTCTAGGAAGGGTAATTTCTGTTTCGAGAAGAAAAAAGTAAATAAGCTAATTATACAAGGAAACATGCTACATGCCTTTTTAAACATTTTTAAAAGCATGGTTCCGCTGTCGTGCTTTACTGATTTACAAAACAAGAGGGCCAAGATGGCCCTGGTTCGCTCACCTGAATTTTTGAGAGGACCATAGCCAATTTTTTCACAATCTAAACAACCATTTCAGAGAAGAATTTTTAAGAATTTCTGTATAGTGCAAGTAGCCCCCATTCACCATAGCCATGATTCTTGACGGATCAAACTTTCGCGAACATATTTTGATAAGGGTCATCCAAGGAACATCTCTGTGAAATTATTTCAAAATCTGACCAGCCGTTTCAGAGAAGAATAATTTTTAAGAATTCCTTTATTTCTGTATAGTGCAAGAAGCCCCCATTCACCAGAGCCATGTTTCTTGACGTATCAAAATTTCACGAACACTTTTTGAAAAGGGTCACCCAAGGAACATCTCTGTGAAATTATTTTAAAATCTGACCATCGGTTTCAGAGGAGAAGATTTTCAAAGAATTTCCTAGAAAATTCCATTTCGTTGCCATGGCAACCAGAGTTTTTGACGGAATCAAATTCTGTGAACAGTTTTTAAAGAGGACCTCCCAAGGAACATTCCAGCCAAGTTTGGTCCAAATTGGCCCAGTGGTTTAGGAGGAGTTGATGTTTAAAGAATTGTTGACGACGCACGACGCACGACGGACGACGCACGATGCAGGACGGACGACGGACGACGCACGACGGACAACGGACACCCAGTGACCCTAAAAGCTCCCCTTGAGCACGTTGTGCTCAGGTGAGCTAAAAAAAAAATTTAAAAATTAAAGTCATCTACAGACGACAAAAAAATCATAGTTTGCGAGACTGCTTCGAGCAACCTCACCTTTTGCTAGAAGCAATATTCTCATAGGAAATATGTGTGGGGTACGTTACAAGGCAACATTGTTTGGTAAATTAAAACGGTTTAAAACACGATACCATTTAGTCTTGTCCAGTAAAGTGCATTCATTTCAAATACGTTTGTCGTAAAAAGAAATTCGTTCGAAAGGAATGGGACGCTTTGATTGGTTCGTGATTTCAAGATACATGTACTTCGGTTGAAAATACGTGTACAATCATAAATGCTTAGTGATTTAAAAGAGCATGAGGAAAAATAAGTAGCGTGTGTATGTCTTCATACTTTCAACATGCATGTGAGTTTGAAACTTACTCTCTTTTTGTAGCTTAGAAAGAAGAACAAAATGCACTTCCTGAAAGCCATTTAAGTGAAAAATATTTGTTTAAATAATCAATTTTAAAAAAAGAATTGTCTTACCGGTTGCCATATCCTTTGTTTAGTTGTTCCTTGTTTGGGTTAGAAAATCCGTGCTATCAAAGGTAAAAACGCACAAGTTGCTGACGCATTATTAAAGGAACTGTTTACTTTAAGTAACAGTCCTTTGCTTGATAATCCATTTCTGACTTTTCCAATAAAAAATAAATGACAGTAAGGACAAACGTGGGTGTATTTTCTGATAGAGCAGAAAACTTGATTGAAAAAGGAAGAAACGATCAGAATGTGGAAAAGGAGAAATTGCTCATTCTGAGCAACGTTTTCTTTATCCACAATGCTTTTAAGGACATCTTGATGATTTCTAAAGGCATTCATATGAGATAAAGGTTTATCTGGCAAATCTATAATTCACATTTTTATACCCGTAGGGAATGGGCCGTTTTCAAAGAAGAATCGTTATGTCTATGCTGCCAAAATTATGCCAACCGCCACCTGATGCAGACGAATTTATGCAATTGGTAATCAGAGTTCTCATGATAGTACTACGACCACCTATTACAACGGCGCATGAGTTAAGGACTGTAGCTCGACTTTTTTTCTGGGGATATTAATTTATATGAAGGCAGAGATGTTTTTAGATTGTTTGCTACGAACCGATTGCACTTTTATAATATTACCGGCGAGACCCCAGAAACGTTTATAAACCTAGTTAATATTCTTCATGTTAAACATTGTAACAGACACAAGCTTTCTGTAAGAAACAGAGT
This sequence comes from Tridacna gigas, assembly GCA_945859785.2. Classification (NCBI taxonomy): domain Eukaryota; kingdom Metazoa; phylum Mollusca; class Bivalvia; order Cardiida; family Cardiidae; genus Tridacna; species Tridacna gigas. The sequence goes on along the minus strand of OX244029.2, from coordinate 35,789,203 downwards.
TCTCCTGTTTTTGATATGGTTGCGCAGCTATCCACGATATCACATGTTGTCTGCTATTTTTGATGTGTGCGTGTCGAGTATAAAAGTTGAAATACGGACAATGTTTACATGTTTTGAAAGTAAAATAAGTTCTTATATAAGATGGCCATCCGAGCAAGAGTGGTCCTCTATGCGAGGTATCTGGGAGAAGATTCCTTCTGCAGTCGGAGCTGTAGACGGTACATCTCATAGAATCAATAGACCCCAAAATGAACCACAAGAGCAGTATTTTTCTGGACATCGGCATTGTCATGTGATACATACACAAATAATTATTGATAACCGTGGAACGATTGTTCATGTTGAAAGTGGTTTTTTAGGACATATAAATGATGCTCAACAATTTAATCTTATGACCAGAATTGGGCCTAATCTACAGCTTCCCTTTCCAGAAAATTGCCATTTACTTGCAGATAGAATTTATGCAAATAGATTTCCCCTTCTAACAGCATATAAAAGTGTTCAACTTGGAAGAATGGAAGGACCGAGACTTCGGAAATACCGCAAGTTCAATTCATACCTAACTTGCTGTAGAGTTTCTGTTGAGCACAGCATAGCCAGACTTAAATCTTATAGGGCTGTAAGTGATGTTTGGAGACACCCTAGACACTTACTAAGCCGTACTGTGAATATATGTGCCGGTTTGGTGCGTCGAAGGAAGGAAATCGGCTTAAATTACTAAATAATACCCAGGAATGCCGTGCACAGATACTTGTGTAAGTCACTAGTGATTTATTTGCTATTATCTTTAATATACTGATAGCGAATGTGAACCTTTAATCTATTTTCACAATCGACTCATGTACGGATGTTTTGAGAAAACCCCTACTGAAAGTCAATAGTCTGTAGTCAGCAGCCGGTACTGGTGTATGTTGCAAAACTCTATTTGGTTTCTCATACTTTAATGAGTTTCCAGGTCAGATTATTGCCTGCCACACATTCAATATCAGTTAAAATTGAAATATTATCAATCAGGTTTCGGTAATAATTTGCAGCATTTGCATAAAGCAAAATTCTAATTTGTTTTTTCCTTTGTAAAAAGAGTAGCTCATAGTTTCGAGCGTTTTGTTCTTTCCCTACAATGGTTCTTCAGGGTTAATTAAAAGTCGGGATTTGCTGGTAAAGGGTTCATATTCTGTCTGTGTAATAACTTAACCATTAACAACACAATCCTAAGCTTTAATAACCCTGAGAAAGAAGTCTTCTGAAAACATTATTGAAAAACGGGAAAATGTAGGTAACCAGCATTTTTTCTTTTACCACTATGTTTTTACTAAATACTGTACAAAAATAACTGTTTATGCCCATTTAGACAGCAACTTTGGACAGCATTCTTTAAGTAATGTGCAAGCAACTGAAATCTAACAGTAACAATACAGGTCTGCTGCTACTTTTAGAGCTGCTTAACCCTTTACCACACAATCCCGAGTTTTAACAACCTAAGACAGAAGCCTTTTGAAAACATTTTAGGAAAAGGAGAAAATGCTGGTAACCAGCATTTTCTGCTTTTCCCACGATGGTTTCTATCCTTCCCAAAACAAAATTCAATTTTTGAGTCACTTTCAGTTTGTCGTCTGACAATTCTTTCACTTTGGACTAGATTAACATTTTGCCGTGTGGTAAAGAGTTAAAGTATCATAGGAAATACAGATTTTGGATAATCAAAGAAAGGAAAACCATTTTCTCCTTATGTTTGGAGGCAAAGTTTGATATTGTTTTTTAAATGAAACAATTGTTTAATATCTCTCAATGTTATTATTATTATTAATTTAAAAAAAAAAATCCCCTAAGTTTGTTGGGTAAATTGGTAATCTCACTCTGACATAAAAGTTATCTCCATTAACATTCTTTTCTAGCCATCTGCCTGACTGTTTACAAAATTGTTCATAAATATTTAGCCTGTTACTAGTCTTACTTCGGCTTAATCTTTAGCTATATATGTGGGGGATATACAAGCAGTAAAATAGAAAAAAACTGTTTGGTTATTGAAGGCTTAACCACACAATCTTCAGTTTTAATGACCCTGAGAAAGAAGCCTTTTGAAAACATTAGGGGAAATGGAGCCCCTGGTTTTCATCACTGGTTTTTAAGCATGTAAATAACCCCAGTCAATACTTCCAAAGTTGTCAATACTTGTCATTAGAGGTAAATTGAAAACTTTTGTGGCTGATTGGTCAGAAAGTTTGATAATCATGATGTGAAGTATTAAAGCAAACCTATCAATTCATATACATTGTATACAAAATGATACTGCACATTTAGAGATTGTGCGGGGGAGGGGGTGGCTCTAGGGACAAGAGCCATGTCTGGCCACTTATATTTCAATCAACCAATGAAAACTGATTAAAATCAGTATTGACCACTGGCCTGGTCAATACTCACATGGACCGGCTCTTTGCCAACCATGGTGTGCATCGAGATTAGACTGCATAGAACTTGTAGATATTTTTCAGACAGAAAGAAATTTGAAATGACACAAATTTGTTTTCTTTTAGACCAGCAAATATTTTTTTATGGGATTAATTTAAAAAAATAACAATTTACCACACAATCCTGTGTTTTGACGACTCAGAGGAAAAGGGTGACCAGTAATTTTTCCTTTTCAGACAGTAATTTCTACCCTGTCACACACAAATTCCATGTTTGGAGCCAACTTTGATTTTTCATCCATAAATGCTTTGGCTATTCTAAATTTTTGTTCTATGTTTTGACTTAATCTACCATTGAAATCTAAATAATCACATGCTTATAATTAGGTTCACATGTTCTGTTTTAGATTGTTTTTTTTTAATTGTTGAATAGACTCCCTTTAAAAGGTCGCAACCTGTCAGAAAGTTGTCGTATGAAAATTTATACTGCAATCTAATTATACAAAAGTTCATTGTAACATTGTAACTGAGCATCTACCGATAATTCGATAAAGGACTTTGCACACGACGAGTCAAATTCTAATGCTCTTTGATCCTAGTCCTGCTAGAAATATGAAATGAGACTTTCAAGCCGAGATTACAAACAAAGATTGTCTACTACAGCGGCATTTTTCGAGGACAGATAATGCCGTATCGAAAGGTGTAGATCCAAGATCAGACTGCACGTTCTGTGCAGTCTGATCTTGATCGTCAATTTCCGCAAAAGGTCCTTGAGTCACGCTTAGAGCCTAAGGGTTAATACTTCTCTCTCGTACCTAACAGTACAACAAAAATGAGTAAACACAACAAGGTATTGTCACTAGATGAATAAAGGGTAGTGTGAATTCAGGGTACAAAACTATTTAAGGGTTTCAGCTAGCAGACGTACCAAGTTTATACTGGTTGTCAAAAACATTTTTTTCCCCGTTATCAGCCTGCTCCTTATAGATAACACAATTATAAAAATAGAAATCCATGAAACATAGCAACTGACATCATGAGCGCCAGATCGTCATTCGTGCTCCCATTAGGGCGAGGATCTGCACGGTCCGCCATTACACGCTAATACGTAACGTATATATATAGGATGCAAGGCCGCCTCAGAGGACTGCTTTTGAAATCATTGCGGGAACAGTAGATGGTACCCAGCGTTTCCTCCTTTTTCCTTCAATGTTTTCTACCCAATCAAATGCGTATTCCGTCATTTTAGCCATTTCAAAATTGTCATCTGCAATCCTTTCAATCGCGGTAGACCACTCGTAAATTTTGTTGTTTGGGTAAATGACCTATTTACCTTTGCTATTATGAAAGAAAAATAAATTTCATAACAATAATTCCAAATTTATAAGCGGGCTGATCTCTGTCCACATCGCCGCAAAAGTGACCAATTCATAATAAGTAACAGTACATGTACGTGACAACTTTCGAAGCAGACTATTTAGGCAGAATTCAGATCCCCATATGATCTTGTAGGCTGATCTCTGTGTGTATCCTCTACCGAGGCGACCAGTTTACTATTAATAGGAGTGAGCCATGGAAGTCGGGGTGTATGGACAGTGATCGGACCCCAGTATGTGTTGGCTGACCCTAAGAGAAAAGGCTCTTCACATTTCTAGTAAGGAGAAAAAGTGACCAGTATTTTCTCCTTTCCCCACAATGTTTCCCGTCATATCACTAGCAATTTTTTATTAGAAATTTTGCTGAATACTTTGAACTTACACAGTTCTAATGGTTTGTCTTTTTGTAAAGTGATACAAACCCCAAAACATAAAGAGAGACGCGAGCCAATCTATTACCTCCCTTTAAAATGTATACCTAAAACTGATGTTCCGTTTCGTGACTTTACTAAATATAGGGTATCCAGTACATTTGTTAAATTCTTTAAGTGTATTTAGGATAATATCTTGAAAATGGGGAAAAAAGTAAGTTTTTTTTTTTGTAATGAAACTTTTATTTCGAGCATTTAAAAAAAAATTATAAACAGTAAATTTCGATTCCGTATGAAATCGATTCCAAGAGAAACTATAATGCATCCGTTATAGTCACTAGATGGCATGATGCATTAAACTTTCAATAGTAAATGACCTACAATGGTTATATACCGGGAACATCAAATCTTATAGAGATGATAAAATCGCGAATATGTTTTTTTATTTGCAATTATGATTAAGAAGAATTAAAAGCAAACACCAGATAAAATTTGAAAAAAAGATTAAAATTACTAGTCATATGCAAGGCACAGGTTTCTGTTAGGAACAACTAGAATAACTTCGTAAGTTTTGATTGCATAATCCAATAAATTGTGCTCTTCTGCATATTTCATACCACGGTTAGTTCATGTTGATGTTTATCTAGTCTATGTTTAAGATATAACGAAAAATACCTGCTTCTCACAATTTATAAAACTGGGGTCAACATTCATTCTTGGTATCCTATTTGGTTTCTCATACTTTAATGAGTTTCCAGGTCAGTTTATTGCCTACCACACATTCAATATCAGTTAAAATTGAAATATTATCAATCATGTGGGCTGATCTCTGCCCACATCTCCGCAGTAGTGACCAATTCAAAACAAGTACATGTATGTGACAACTCCCGAAGCAGACTGTTTAGACAGAGTTCAGATCCTCACATGACTGTGTAGGCTGATCTGTGTGTATACCCCCTACCAATTAAGATGATCAGTTCACTATAAATATGTCTGAGTCCTGGAAGCAGGGTGTATGGATAGTGATTAGACCCATGTATACATGTATGTTGGCTGATCTTAAGAAAAAAAGGCTCTTCATTTTCGGACAACAAATCAAATGAATCTCCGCTCAAATTTTAAACTTTGTTGTCTAGATGTAAAAGGATGAGGATTTCTTCTTACTTCATGGGAAACAAAGGAAAGGTGCAATCAGTAGTTACAAGCAATATTTTAACTCTTCAACCCTTTACCACATGACAAAAATTTATAACTTTCAAAATTGAAAGCATGTGCAGATGACAATTTAAGTGGGAATCAAATGATGTGATTTCTGTTTGATAGGTTAGAAAACATTGTGCTTTTCCTACAATGTTTCTTCAGGGTCATTAAAAGTCGGGATTGTGTAGTAAAGGGTTCATATTCTGTCTGTGTAATAACTTAACCTTTAACAACACGAACCCAATTTTCTCCTTTCTCAAAACTGTTTTCGAAAGTTGTCTTCCTTTGGGCATCTTGGATATGAAATGTTCTGATGGATTATATCAAGACACTCTTTCCTGAATCAATTATTGCTTGAAACCAAACAATTAATCGCCAGCTCGCTGTTTTTCAGTACTTTCAGTACTTTGATTTTACAATGTTGCCTTCAAAATGAGTGGAATGAATAATAACAATAATGGTAGTAATAACATTAAAAATAAATGGTGATATTGATGACTGATACTACCGTTACTGATTGTGGAGTTTGGATTGATTGGTTGATTGTATGGTGTTTAACGCCGTTTTCAACATTATTTCAGTTATATCGCGGCTGCCAGTGCACCTATCCATGCTTTCCTGGAGTTTATTTTACCAGAACTACGCACAATATTCTTCCCAAGCTACTGGCTGCTTTCCCACATAACTATCGTCGAAACAATGGTCAGCGGTGAGAGAAGAATGAATCCTGTCGCAATGACTATCATCAGTCCTCGGAAAGAAATTGGCCAAGCCAGGGATCAAACCAGCGACCACCTGTTCTCAAGTCCTGTACGCTACCGACTGAGCCACCGGGGCTTGGCTTTGTAGTTTGGAAATGAAGAAGATGAATTAATGGCAGAATAATGATGGAATCTGAAATCTACGGACAGACACACGTTTCTATACTGTGCAATATTCTCTTAAGATGTATGATTCCTTAACTAGAATGAGGATTGTAAGTTTAATAAATGTTGTTTGAACCGTTTTTTAAAGATAGGTAGTGATTTCGCATCTCTGATAGAAGTAGGAATTTCATTCCAAACATCCATGCTGAAATACGAGAATGTTCGTTTCTTGTACGATGTATTGAATTTCGAGTTTATGATGTGTAGATGACCTTAAATTGTAATTTGTGTTACTCGAAAACGAAATAATGTCACTCATATATCTAGGCGATAGGTTATTACATCTGTTAATTAAAACGCCGGTGTGATACTTACGTCTATTATCGTAAATTAACCAGTTAAGATGAGAAAAAAAGTTTCTTGGACGGTGTTCTTGGGGTAACCCCTGTTATAACGCGAGCGGCTCTTTTCTGGAGGACGGTTAGCTTAGAGGATTTACATTTTGGTATTTATTCATTGCTTGTTTCACTTCAGTATTAAGCCAATGGGGAAGATGATTAATCTTTACATTTTACTTGGACATGTTTAGATAAACTGTATTTAGAGTATCGTAAAATGTCACCAGTGCGCGTTCTGGGTCGTGCTCAGTTTCGATAAGATGAAGTTCTGAAGCACCTAAATCATTCTGAAATTCAGATATATTAAACTTTTTAAAACTTCTATACTTCAAAATTGAATAAATGTTTCTCTTATCTCGTCGGTGTCTTGCAAACTGAAAAATGGTCACTTAGGGACAGAGAAGAAACAATTATTTCACTTAGTCTATCATATTGATTTGTATAGACATGGTCAATAATCGTAGAAGATTTTTTTGACGCTCGTGGAGGTTTATTAATCATCTGTGAGAGACCGCATTTCAAAACAAATTTTAACCATTCTTTCCTTCAAAGCTTGTTTTATCTTTAAAAGAAATTGAAATTAAAATCGCCGAGTATGTGATATTCTGCGTGTAGCTCCACAACTTTCTTTATTTGTTATCAAAATTGGAGATCCCCTCTTTATTTGAATACGGCGGATGATATACAAAACATACTAGAAAGGATTTCGCATTTTTGTGACAAATTTCAATCCATACGGATTCTAAATCGTCCGATTCTAAATCAGGTCTATCCTTGAATGGGACATGGCTGTTTAGATAAACTAAAATCCCTCCTCCTTTTTTATGTTTCCTGTCCTTTCCTTTTCAACCGGGAAGGTTGAGATTAAAGTCAACCAGTGATTCATTAAGATAGGTTTCACACACTCCAAATAATTATGTATATCGCACTGGCGGATAATATGTATTTAATTTCATCAAATTTCGGGAGAAGGTGTTGAACGTTCAAATGAACAATATGCAGTCCTCTTTGTCGAAATTTTATAAGATGCTCTAACTTACTATATAACTTACCGAGATGATATTCGTTACAAATAGGAAGCTTGGAATGTTTAGTTTCATCGTTTGACGGCTTTGCTTTGGAATCGTGAAGTTTTGGTGATTTCGCAATTTTAATGTTTATCTGTATGCATTTACATGGGCATTTTTGACGATTTGAACATATTCTTTCTAGAGTTTCGATTCTGTTTTTTAGAGTAATAGATGTGTATCTGTCCGTGATTTCCTAATGCAAGTTAATTCTTCTACATTCCATTGTAAAATGGTTGTTCATGCCACATTTCATATAGCGGCGATATGAAACTTCATTATTTCTCCTGTCCGTTGTGTACATCATACTATTCCTTTTTTGTCTGTGCACAATGTTCTAGTCTATGACCTCTCTGTCCACATTAAAAGCAACATAGCCTCTGATTATATTTTCTGTGTCCAGAATCTTTTTTTAAGTATTGTTATGAACAGAACAGACAATTTGTTTAGTACTTAGGCCATCGGCCCATAATACAGCATCATACAACATAATCAGCATAATGTACAGAGTAAATTAGATGTAAATGTGTTAGCTCTTGACCAAACGAAAAAAAAAAAAAAAAAAAAAATCTGACCTATCTAAATTGAAAGCTTTTGCAGATGACAACATGATGATGATATGTAACTCAAAGAATTGAGCTTGTCTTTAATATGGTAGAAAACATGACAGATAATATTGTGAGAAAAGGAGAAAATACTGATTACCAGCATTTCTCATTTTCCCTCAACGCTTTCAAAAGGCATCTACCTCAGGATCGTTAAAACTCGGGATGGTACGGTAAGAGCTAATAATACATAATATAATACACTTAAAAAACTTTGTAATATTATATACCTCTCTATAGTATGTGTTAGCTCTTTACCAAACGAAAAAGTAAAAAAAAACACCGACTTGTCTAAAATGAAGCATTTGCAGACGACAATTTATATGTGATTCAAAGGATTGAACTTGTCTTTAATACGGTCGAAAAGCATGATAGTGAACATTGTAAGAAGAGGAGAAAATGTTGGTTACAAGCATCTTCTCCTTTTCCGAAAACGCTTTCAAAAGGTTTCTACGTCAAGATCGTGAAACTCGGGATGGTATGGTAAAGAGTTAATAATACAAATATAATTCACTTATAAAACTAATAATAATATACTCAATCTTAATATATTTCTTTTAGCTCTTTACCTAACGATAAAAAAGTTGACTTGTCTAGATTGAGAGAATTTGCAGATGACAACGTATGTGTGACTCAACGGATTAAAATTGTTATTAACATGGTCGGAAACATGATAGAGAACATTGTGAGAAAAGGTGAAAATACTGTTCACCAGCACCTCTTTCCTTTCCCCAAACTCTATCAGAAGGCTTTTACCCCAGGATCGTTAAAACTCGGGATTGTATGGTAAAGAGTCAATAATACAAATATAATACACCTATCAAACTCAGTAATAATGTAGTTAATTTTTATAGATCTATATGTGTTAAGTCTTTACCAAACAAACAAACAAACAAAAAAAAAAAAACAAAAAAACAAAAACAAAAAAAAAAAAATAAAATAAAATAAAATAAATAAATAAAATAAAAAAAAATAAAAAATAAAAAACAAACAAACAAACAAACAAACAAACAAACAAACAAAAAAAAAAAAAAAAAAAATAAAATAAAAAATAAAAATTAAAAAAAAAAAAAAAAAATAAAAAAATAAAAAAAAAAAAAAAAAAAAGAAACTGACTTGTCTAAATTCAATAAGCATTTGCAGATGTCATTTATATGCGACTCGAATGACTGATATTGTCTCCAATATGGTCGAAAACATGATATAGAACATTGTGAGAAGAGGAGACAATACAGTTTACCAAAACTCTATCAGAAGGCATTTACCCAAGGATCGTTAGAACTCGGATTGTATGGTATAGAGTCAGTAATACAAATATAATACACCTGCCAAACTCGGTAATAATGTAGTTAATTTATATAGATCTATATGTGTTAGCTCTTTACAAAAACAAACCTGACTCGTCTAAATTCAATAAGCATTTGCAGATGACATTTATATGCGACTCACATGACTGATATTGTCTTCAATATGGTCGAAAACATGATACAGAACATTGTTAGAAGAAGAGAAAATACAGTTTACCAGTATTTCTCTTTCTTTTACCAAAACGCTTTCAAAAGTCTTTTACATCACGACCGTTAACTCGGGATGGTATGGTAAAGAGTTAATAATACAAACATAATACACTTACAAAACCTTGTAGTATTATATTAAATCTGGTTTATGAAGTACTAACTTAGTTCCCGCAAGATTTCTTTTCTAAGCTGAAAAGCTTTTATAAGGTATTTTGCAACTTTATTGATGGTAGACTTATTGTCACTCTCTAAAATAGCGTAATTTTTTTGTAAGTTTCTGGTATTTAGCCAGTGTTTTTCAGAATGACAGAAGAATACCATTTTTAGGCCAGGGAATCCCTCTCAGGGGATTCCCTTGCCTATAGCGATCGTAAGCTGACTTTTCCGGACTACTTTCAGACAAAATGTTGTACGGTGTGTCCACTCTATATCGCTGAGTCCGCCAAAACAACTAGTTTCCTAAGTACAGAGATTGCTTAACACACGGCGTCAATGTTTTCCTTTCCTCAAAGTTTTTCGACATCTGCATAGTGCTATGGAATTGCAAGAGTATTACAGCTCTTTAATAACTAACGAGCGTGTGTTTTAAGGGTTGTGTCCCTGTTGAATACACAACAGACGGTCAATAACTTTTCCATCACTGTAATTGGATACTGAAATCCTCTCGTATTATAGACATGATAACTGCCCCTGATATCACTTTCTAGTGTACTAGCGCGAGGGAAAAACCCGAGAACCAGTTTTCTATTTTTAGTTTCCATTGTTACTTGCTAGTTACTGTCCGCGTTTCAAATAAAGATCAAAGGGAACCGCGCGCCGCGTCTCCTTTGACTGCCTGGTGAAAATTGAGATGTACGATTTTCCATGGAAATGTCGATAGTTGAATGAGATTATTGGCGTATTAACTGCATTTATTATCAGTTTCTTTTAATCATTTAGAACTGAACTTGATTTTCTCTATATGTTTAGGAAAAAAAAAAAAAAAAAAAAAAAAAAAAAAATCAATAGAATTAAGGAATTAAGAAATATGCAGAAATTATAAGAAATTATACACTCTTTTTACTGTGTGAATCGATTTAAAAAATCCCTCTTTTTGTCAGAAGAATCAGCAAACATTATGAAAAAATAAGAATTTTTTGTTCTATCTACATTTTCCGATAATCAACCATGTTATCTGCATATATTCTTTTTTTTTTTTGTGACGACTGTTGATTGATTACAAATCATGAAAGTGTTGTGCGATCCTTGGACATTTTTTAACTGTGAAACAAATAATTTGAAATTAAAAGGTGTGTTTAAAAAAATAGGCTTTAATTTATCAGTTATTCATCACATTTACATACCTAGAGTTTCATTCACATAACTGGTAGTTTCTGAAACATTGTTTGAAAAGGAGAAATGAAAGTTTAAGAATATTTATTTTGAAATACATCCCGAAAGTGCAAATTCATTTTAAGCGCCAGAAGCCGTTGTTGGAATCCCCCCCCCCCTCTCTCTCTAATGGGACGAGAAGGGCTAGTGGACGTCTTTGTATGATATAGTCAAAAGAATAGATTTAGATCAACTGTTTGAGAACAAAACTGCGATGTATTGACATCACCCTGCCCTGCGTTCGCGATATTAAGCGTTGGTATTTGCGTTGTGACCAATTTTAAAGTGTGTCTTATCTTTCTTATCATTGACGGTATTTATTTGAAACTTGGAATATATGTGCGTTATCATAAAGATCAACCTTAAACAATAAGGCAAATAACTCAAAAATGAATTTGCTTGATTTAAGCCCCTTTTCGACTTAGAAATTTTTGAAGCCATTATCATGCACCCTATACCCGAGCGTTGGTATCCACTACTTTGCTTCGGTTTAATGATAGAATCTGGCTTCTGAGCACTGCCTTTTTTTTTTTTTTTTACATTAATTTAATTTTTCCTGTTGATTATTGTGTTATTCCATATTATGTGTGACAGTGCCCCTTTACCAATGAATTCTTTTGGCATAATTGAATTGGCCTGACTGTCTGTATGGTAGTGATAATTAGAAAATGAGGTCTCGTGTGAGTTCGTATCCTTCGTTCTTTAGAGATTACAAATCACCAGATTTCCTGGCCTTCAGTACTATCAGTACTTTGATTATGTATAGCAATCTTTTATTCTTTGTGTGAATATTCTGAAAAACTTTTTCATTTCCTACATCATGACTTATCCAAACGTATCCAAATACATAGTTAAAAAATAAATCTTTTATTTTACTTGCCCAAGTATTTCGACCAGATTATCTAACTGACAGAGCATGTAATAACATTGTTTCGGATGACGTTTATTATCCATTCGAATGATATTAATCCAATATTTAATACAATTTGGTATATAGATAATACATAGAGGTAACCTACCACATTCTCCCAGAGCTAATAAGTCACAAGTATTATAAAGAAGAAGACCTTCAATCTTTTTGCAAAACGTAATTTGAACCTTTTCAATCTTTTCAACCTAATGATAACCCCAAATATTTGACCAGTAACACAATATAGGTTTTACTGTAGCATCGAGTATTTTGAACAAATCCTTGATTTCAATTAGCCTGAACTCTTTACGTAATTTCAGTATGTTGTACATTGCTTTTGTTGCTTGTAAAGATAACATGTGGTGGGTTTTAGACCAAGAAAGTGTACTTGTAAAATAAACACCCAAATACTTATAACATTATACTACTTCGATATCTCTATTATCGTACAACCATCTTTCAGCATCTTCCCGCCATCTCTGAATACAATTATTTTTGTTTTATCAATATTAATATCTAAGCCGACACCATTACGAAATTGTTCAATAAGGTTTATCTGTCTTTGTAGCTGGATTACGGTGTCCGAAAAACTAGGAACGTCATCTGCAAAAAGTAATACATTTAAGTCGGCAATTTCATTTGAAATAAAGATTCCGTGTTCGCATTTGTCATTTAAAACTTTATTAAACCATTTATGAATAAATTGAAGAATTTCGGAGATCCCACGCAGCCTTCTCTTGTACCAACTGTACAATCGAACAATGGCGTCAGTCAATCACCAATTTTAACACAAGACCTTAGATTCCCATACATGGACTTTAAAACATCTAAGAAATTTCCGTTGATACCATTACATTGTAAACAGTCCCATAGTTTATCGTGGCGTATAGAATCAAATGCCTTTGCGAAATCCATAAAAATACAATAAAGTCTTCCACGTTTCTTCGAGAGATATTTTTGTGCTAACGACATAAGTGTAAATATGTTATTATAACTTGAATAATTTTCGCGAAAACCTGCTTGTGCTTCATCGATTATATCACAATTATCGCACCATTTCGATAATCTTATGTTTAATATAGAAACAAAAACTTTACAGATAGAATCAATCAATGATACACCGCGGTAATTACCGCGGATCTTTTTGTGAATAGGAGTAATAATACTGTGGGACCATTTCTGTGGGAATGTACACGTTTCGAATATTTCGTTAAACAGTTTAACTAAATAAGGTAAAGTCTGAGGCAAAGTGTTAATGTACAATTCTGCAGGCGGACCGTCAGGTCAGGGAGATTTATTCGTTTTTATGGACTGAACACTTCTAATAATCTCGTTTTCAGTTATAGAAAAAATTGAGCTCATCACAATCGCGATAGTCGCTGTATTTTTCTAGAAAACCTGAATCTGGTGAGGGTATAGATTGGTTTATAGACAATAATGAATGAAAATGCTGACATAAGTGGATATGTGCTATAGGGATCGAACTGCGTGTAGTATTACTACACGACTTTAAAATAGACCAAAACTTTTTCGCGTCGTTTCGACTGTCAGTGAGCTCCGACCTTTTCCTGCCTTTGTAAGCTAACTTTTTCCGTCTACACGAGAATTTAAAGGATTTTAGAGACTCCTTATTTACAGCAAGATCGCAGTCACTGGGTGTCAATCTCAACTTACGTAGAGATGAGCCTTTAACATGTTTAGCGTTTTAACACTCTGCATTCCACCAATGAGACCTTTTGACTAGTGAAAAACTATCAATTTGGTTGTATTTACCAAACATACTCTCCGCAGAGTTTTTGTACACATCAATAAACTCACATAAATAAGGAAAAACGCTTGTTTCGTGTAAACTAAACTTGGATAAAAAATCTTGAAATAGCAAAGTGAAACGACTATGGAATAATTCTGCGTGTTTGCGTAACCACTCATACTTATTCCACCTTTTCAAAGACGTCTGATCTACAGCTTGATTTTCCAAAATGTTTTTAAACTGAAATTTCACTGTACAACTTATTGGAAGGTGAGCAGATTTATCCTTATATAGAACAGAAAAATTAGCTACATGGTCGAACAAATCAGGGGAAGTAATCATGTAATCAACAATGCTTTTACCATTGTTGGTAATACACGTATAATGGCCTAATGCGTCATCAGAAAATCGACCATTCAGTACATGTACACTGTAGACACAACAGAGTTCTATCAAAGATAGGCCATAAGGATTGTATTCAGTATCCTGCGACATTCTACGTAAACTAAAATAGTCAGCAGGTTACTGAACACCCTCGTTAAAGGTAGTGCCATATATCTTGTAAATATTTTCTGTAACATTGCCCTTATTGTCAGTGACTGGAATTCTTATACATTTGGGTGGGCTTTCAAAAAAAAAAAAAAAAAAAACCTGTCCATTGCGCTTTTAAATATTTCTTAAAAACCGCTGTTAAAATCAAACTTCACGCTTCCACCTGTTTTTTGAATTGATCCACAATTTGTAATTGTCGTTTCAGTTTTTGTTCATCTTTTCTTACTTGTATTATACATGTAGGCTGTAGTTATCAAGAACCTAACACACTTTCCATTTTGAATAATGATATTAGAATGTATTTTGTTGAATTATCAATGTATATGTAGCTGAGCGTTTTAGTTAAGTCAGTGTTAATAGATAATTTTTATCGTGACGTCATCTACATGCCACGTAGCGCCATTTCTACTTCACGCTTCATCATCAAAGTACATATTGACAAAAAAAAAAATCCTCAAGGCTGATAATAATTAATATATTTGCTGACCTGTAGTTGAAAATCCGGTCACTTACTTGTATTACAAAGTCCTTCCAAAGAAGTCCATTTTCTGTTGCTGACGCGCACAAATCAAACACTTTCAATATCACAGAAAATTAATAAAATTACGAAATGAATCTTACACCATTTCATATGTTTTTGATTAGCGATTCGGTAAGCAAGATTTTGACGTCTTTCAGATTGAAATAGATTTTTACGGCGAAATAAACTCTTTTTCAGTTAATCCGTTTGAATTTTAAGTTCTTTAAGTCAGTTGGCAAACCGGAATCTTTTGCCTGTTTTGCTCTGCAATTTTCTGACAATATCTATCAGCGGAATAGAAAAGTATATTTTTCTTGGGTTTCCTCCTTGAGCTGTGCGCTTTTCAGTGTTAGATAATGTGAGCAACGAGATAGCTAATACAATCTTTTTATTTTCGTCAAACTGGCATATTATCGAACCGCTGTCTCCTTCAACTGCAAATGGTTTAAGTCCTATGTCTGTGACACAGTAAAATGGACCATTACCTCGTAAATGGCATTTTTCTGGCAGCATTCTTCCATACGTGAGCCCAGTTTTGTAACCATATTTATAGACACGGCGGTCGTGGTTGATCTGTCTTTTGTGAATCGCCATCATTGATAGACGCCGATTACCTCTATCATCCATGAGTTGTTTCCTTAACATTTTTCGCAGACCTGGCTCGGTAGCAATTAGTGCAAAGTCCATCCCAAATCTCATCGCATGCAATCCTGATAGATCTGAGTCAAATTTACCAAGGACAGTATCTTCGATCACATGCACGCTATCGTTGTCGTTTGCTTGAAAAACATGGCCAGCACTTAATGCGTAAATGACCCTATCCTCATCTTGTAAGAAACAGCCCACTGTCCCTTTACACCTAAAAGAAAGTTTATTCCCTTGCATTATCTTCCGCCTCCCTAAAAACGTCGGTTCCTTTTCGAATGGCACAATTGAATAGGCATCTTTATATTTGTTGCTAGTCAGTACACGTTTGATTTCTTTATTGTGCTTTATCTCTTCTCCTACGGTATGTATTTGCAGTGTTCCGTTTAAGGTACCAACTCCAATCACGTACGGTAACCTGAAGAAGACAAAATAATAATGAAATACAATTACAGAATATAAAGTAAAAAAAAAAAAAAAAAAAATGAACTGTCTGCACCATTTCTTCTTAAAAGTAAGCAACTTAAGTTTGATTAATAACTGTTAATTGAAATACTTCTTCTTGTCTAATATTTCGATTCATCATGTTCAATATATATATAAACTGGGCATGGTACAGAAAATAAAGGTCATGCATTTTATAATAATAATACTAATAATAATAATCAGCATCATCATCGTCATTCATTCATTCATTCATTCACTTTAATTTCTCCTAGTGGAGTTTAATTGAATAAATTACAATAAACAATACGGAAAAATATTACGAATGATTCAAAAAATAATTTTAAGTGATAAATTCATCTTTGTTTAGATGCAGACACTTTTCATCATCATATTTCCGCATCATTCTGAATAAAAGATAGCCACTGTATAGTGTGACCGTGGCAGAATTGATAAACGCAATGCGCTGCTTTTACCATAAAACATGATGCTTCCTCATTCGACATAACTGAGCTGGTGTTTGCACCCAAAACCATAATAAGAAGTTTATTGTTTGGAGACAGGACCAGTTCAGAAAAACTAACACAGTTAATTTGCTATAAAGACAAATGAATTGACGACTTTTTATGCCAGCAGTAAAGGTACATTCTACCAGTGCTTAATATCGTCCAGCACTATACGAAAATATGTGCCAGTGAAATAAAAGAATTCACATGTACATTAATATAGTAGTTGAGATAATATTGATCCTGTGTGTCTCCCGTAAAGCCTTAATTACTAGCAATGAGGAAATACAAGTGGTCTGCGAAGGTCTACTTGCGTCTACTCACCCAAATATCTTAAAGTAGCGTAAATCTAGATTTTAACCTCCATTTGGGGAAGGGGGAAGAAAGTTGATATAATTATTGTATGTAAAAATCATAAGGACTTGAATACTTAGTATACATTGGGATGAAAGAAAACACACACACACACACACACACACACACACACAACTTGTGACTCTTTCGACAGTGCTATCGGGGCATCTGTCTTTTTTCGGTGTTCAGTATGCATTTGTCACATCTTACGCAATAACGACATACCCGAATTAAACGGAATAAAAAAATCAATATAAAACACATGTATTCCAAAATTGGGTTTCGCATTGTTTTCTACACGTATTTCTGGCTATATTTTACCATCTTTGCACGCAATTAAACATACCAGTTCCTGTTAAAATTTTCTCAACAGAATGTGAAACAAAATCTGGTTTGACGCTCCTTTAATATACAAAAAATGTTGAATTAGTCATAAATTTTTATATGGAACGTCATCTATAAGCCATGAATGAAAATGATCCCGTATGAAAGCTGGAACAGCCAACCGTCATGTCACACTTTACGATTTCATTTACAGAAAAGTATAATAGGTTTAGTAAACACTTCCCTTTCAACAAAATTGGAAAACGGGAAGTTAAAGTAAATTCTTTTTGCTTTTTTTTCTCAAATTTTAGCATCTATCATGAACGTATGGTGACAAAAGAGACTTATTCAAAAGAAAGGGGGGTTTGAAGAGGGTTTAGAAAACGTAAACAAGAAGTGTAATGTTTCCAAATTCAATCGGCAATTTTATCTCAATCCATTATTTGATTTTTTTTTCAAAGTCAATTAAGTTCAAACTCGTTGATAATGCATACAAACAATTTCACGAACTTTACACACTATATCGCGTAGTTAGGAAAAGGAGTGACGGACGGACGACGGAAACCACTCCATTTCAAAACTCTTCTTGCCTCAGGCCAGCAGAGCTAATAAATAAAATATAGTAAGAAATCGGCATTTCTTTTCCCTTTCAAATTAAATTGAAATTTGATATATTATGGTAGGAAACACACCATAGCATTCATGCTTACTTCAATATCTCTCCTCTTAATTCTTCATTACTTGCATCGTCTTCGCTGTCAGATTCAGATATTCCAAGTTCATATTTTACTTCCTGAATTATGTACTGAGACATCAAGTCGTTGTTTGCCTTAGCCTGAAGCTAATAAGAAAGGTTGTAGAAATACCTAAGTCCTCTCTTGAGATCTTATGCTCTCAAATATATCAACAAACACAACCTTGTACTTTTAATTCAATCCAGTGACGCAGTGCTTCCAAATACTGCGCCGAGTCCCGGTAGCTCAGTCAGTAGCGTACAGGACTTGAGAACAGGAGGTCGCTGATCCATTCCCGGGCTTGACCAATTTCTTTCCAAAGATTCATTTCTCTCTCAACTCTGACCATTACTTCGACGATGGGTATGTGGGAAAGCAGCCAGTGGCTTGGAAACAATTTTGTGTGGCGTACTGATAAAACAAAGATCCAGGAAAGCATAGATAAGAGCACTGACCGCCACGATATAACTGAAATAATGTTGAAAATGGCGTTAAACATCATACAATCAATCAATCTAAATATTGCACAAAAAACCCGAATGACCAACTTGAATAGAGAGACACATCTCTGTTTTTAGCCATCATAGTATATTTGGCATTTACATTCTACGATTATCTAATGCAACTCAACAGCTGTCTTGACTTAATTAACTGGGCACGGGTTAACACCAACGACAACAACAACAAAAAAAAAAAAAAATCGTTTGAATTCACCAATAGCAAATCAACTAATCCCTGTGGGCATGAGAAGCACATGAAGAAAGTAAATATTTCTTACACGAGTCCCTAATAACCGATCATCTACCACATCGATCGCTTAAATGAAACAATGTTTTGAAATTCGGTGCACTTAAACCGGATATGACGAGGAAAAGTAAACTTTTTGATTGTAGAAATTGCCATAAGAGCACAGTAAACGAATACCACCAATTTCTTTTTAGGTTGCATTTGAAATTTATATAAATTCAACAAACATTATTAATTGCTTTGATACTGTAAATTTACTCTGTACATAAATAGCGATGGACATACCTCAAACATTGCCTTTAACTCTTGAAAATCGCGCTCCAGACGCTTACTTATCACTGAAGAAAACACATCGGAAATATTGTGCTTACAGCAACCGACAGAAACTTGATCTTCAAAGCTAGCATCTGTCTTCGTATCCATCGGAAAGTGTTTCTGGAGTTGATTAATGATGAATTGTCTAACTTCCTCATCTACCTCCGGGTAATGAACATCAACAACTATTATTGTTTCGTGGTCGATAGGTATTTGGTCAATCGTCTTTCTTGATGACATTTCCAATATTTCCACAACCTTAAAAAAACATTCTCTAAAAATATGAAAAATAATAATAAGCGCTATGTAATTACAAATTGAATATCCAGTGTAAATGGAGCATCGCCAATTTGCAGTTTTCTTATCTAATATTTCATATAGTAGTCGAGGTTGTTTTGTACTTACAGAAAGCGAGCGAGAGAGAGAGAGAAAGCGAGAGAGAGAAAGAGAGAGAGAAAGAGAGCGGGGGGAGAGATATGCTTAAAGTATTGCAAGCAGAAATAGTACAATGTACCATATAATGAAGCCTGCAGTGAGCCCAACAGAAAAAAAAATGTTGCTCTTCTACATGTATCTATTTTTAATCATTCTAAACGACTTACCTGACCATTTTTTTTGACGATTTCAATTTCAATGACGCGAAGTCGGTATGGATCCGTTATAACCCGGCTGTTACTCCAGAGAAAAGTTTTCTGGATGAATTGTCCTTCTTCATCTAAAACGGTGTTAGGACTGGTGCCTGGTTTTAAAATGTTCGTATCATGCACGTCTTTTAAGTCGGATTTTGAGTTCCGGTTTGATGACGGTTGAAGACGTTGATATATTACAGTTTCGCATGTCTCTTCATTCTTAACAGTGATTGAGGACGTTTTGAAAAATGATGAAGCGCCAACTGCACCTGCTGGTTTTGACCTTATTTTATCAACACAGACATTATAAATGTTTCCCACACCACGCAAAAAGTCCTTAAAACTTTCTAAAGAACTGTTTGAATCATCGGAATCGTATGAGTCGCTTACGCTATCCAAGTCTTTTTGATCTGCATAAACAGATGAGTAGCACCTCCTAGTCTGGTCAAATTCGTGACTTCCTTGGACAGCAATTCTAATGTTTTTGGAAGGGAACAGTTTTTCTCTTGTCCTTCCACGACTGCTTAATTGCACACCTAAAATATTTGAAATTGAATTAACGTTCAAAATATGGACATGAAAATGACCTCTCGAAACTCGGTTGAACAAGTCATATCAAGCTTCTATTGTTGGTCTACTTCCTGTCTCGCTGTCTGTCTGTCTCGTTTCTTAGACCTAAAAGAAATCTTCGTGCAGATACACTTCCAACATGAAAACACCACGCCATGTGTAACTAGTTAACCGTTAAGCTGCTAAATAAATCAAACGAAAATTTCCACTCAAAAGGAAAAACCTTAATATTGCAATTTCAAAGTTGATTTCAAAATCAGTAAGTGTTGATCCAAGATCAGACTGCATGTTCTCTGCAGTCTGATTTTGATCTGTCCGCCAAGGGTCCTTGAGTCGCGCTTAGGAGCCTTAGGGTAAATAACTGACTAAAACGTGAAAGTAGGAATGCAGCAGATAGATGAAAAGGATCTAGTGTATTAGGGTCAGTTTCATAGTCATTACTTGATGATAACAAATAAAAAAAAACTTACAGTGCTGGTTTGGAGAGTATGCATTTAGTGCCCTCTGCTTGAGATCGCACAATTTTTTGTACTTTCTGTTCATGCTTGGACTAATTTCAGCGAGGGAAACTTGGAATTCTGAGGAAATAATAATAATAATAATAATATGATGATGATGAGGAGGAGGAGGAGGAGAAGGAAGAAGAAGAATTACAGATTTAGCAAAATCCCCAAACTAAAGACTAGATTCGTTTCAGGTTATTTCCAAAGCAAATTGCTTTAAACTCCGAAAAATACATGCTTAGAAACTTGCCAAATTGAAAAGAAATCTGAAATCTGGAAATTACGAGTTGATTGTATGCGTTTGAAATTAGAGGAAAAGAGTTTAAGGTACGGCCATCTTAACTCGCTATTTGTGATCTCGTTACTTTCCGTCTGATCTCGATATTTTCGTAAGGTTTCGTAAGAATTTCGACAGTATCGAAAGTATAACGGAAACGAGCATCTGGTTCCTCGCTTAACAATTGAAAGTATTGGTAAAATGCAGGACCAAAATTCCAAAATGGCGTCCCGTGACAGTTTCTGAGTCAGCAAAAGCGAAAAGAAAAGGGTTTTTGACAAGATAATACGCGTAGATCACAACTACGCCGATATTTCTTGAGGCTGTACTGGATTTAAGTTCATAAAAAAAACAAGGAAGTAATTATCATGCGCATAGTAAGTCGTGACGTTTGGAAGGATGGGAGACGAATACATGGATCCATGGAAATCGATATTTGACCAATCAGGTCATCGCATTTATTTGGCCCGATGTGCAGCCTTGCTTTTTGCTATTTCGGCGCCCAAATAAGCGACCGTTAATGTTGGAGAAGTGCGATATTATATGTGTTTACAATGTTTGAATTTTAGGGAAAAGATGTGCTTTGCGAGCGCGCACGGCTTAGGTGAGATATACGCAGAGGCTACAAGAATGCTTTATGATTATGATTGACAATGGGACATGAGCAAAGAGTTTCGATAAACACAATGGATTAATTGGTGTGTTTTTTTTTTTTTTTTTCCCTCTGAAAGAGACATAAAATGTTTTACAGTGGAAAACAAAGGTAAAACATATGAAATAAATGTAATAATAAAAAGAGAATAAGTTCACTAAAATATCTAATCTTTTTTTTAATAACCTCTGCACATCCAAAAAGAGGCACTTATCATCAAAGTTTCAGTTTGACATTAACATTAACCCTTGGTGCGTGAAGAATGCTGAATGTGTAGATACAGATCAGAGTGCGAAAAAAAAAAATAAATAAATAAATAAAAAAAAAAATAAATAAATAAATTTAAAAAAAAAAAAAAAAAAAAAAAAAAAAAATAAATAAAGT
Organism: Tridacna gigas; assembly: GCA_945859785.2. Lineage (NCBI taxonomy): Eukaryota > Metazoa > Mollusca > Bivalvia > Cardiida > Cardiidae > Tridacna > Tridacna gigas. The sequence goes on along the minus strand of OX244029.2, from coordinate 35,767,208 downwards.
TTATTCTTGGATTCAAACCATCTGCTACTTAAATTAAGCACATTTACGTGTATTCTTTACTGAAAGTACGTGTAGATTTTTAATTATGAAACAGACAAGAGATATTTAAGTGGATCTGCCATTTCAAAGGGTATGTCAGTAAACTGCTTACTGAAAGGATGTGTGTTTGATTGCCGCTGTAATCCACTCTACCGCCCATTGTCTTCAGTATACCATAAGATTAAAACAAACTACCGCCTATGATATTAACAAGTTTGTTAATTGACAGAAACACTTTATACATTTTAAATTCATCAGGCAACCATTTAGCCTTAACTTTAAATTGAAACCCTTCTTAGACTTACACCTCTGTGTTGAATGAGACAATCTATAAATATTTCAAAATGCTTGTAATTAGGATCATTTATTATAGAATATGATGTTGAGACAACCTAACAAGCCCTACAAAAATATTAAGCACCTTTAATTCTCTCATTCTTAGTCAAAACTGAGGTTTATAAGGCGTTTCATTCTTTCTCATTAAAGTTCAAAACTTTGCTGGCACAGGTATTACACTGTCCGTAGCCCCTGAAATTCACACCTTTTTGTACATATCTTTGTGTAAATATGGGGAAATATGAACCATCAGATCTCCAGAGTTACCTACAGAAACAGTGAACAGTTAATCATGTTGCTAAATGGAAAATTAATAGATTGAAAAAGACTGTCCAGCCGACACTAAACTGAGGGTATGTATGTTACACAGCTAGCTTCCATAAGGCTTGATTACCCCTTTAACATTAATCCTTTGTTTTACCAGCCATGTTCAAGAAGGCCTTTGAAATCACAGGAATAGGAGAAAATGTTGGTAATCAGCATTATCTTCTTTTTCCACAATGTTTTGTACATGTAAATCAAAGACAGAAATCATCATTTAAGCTACATTTGATTTATCATTTGAATGTGGTTGACTCCATAATGTTGTTGTTTGTGTAGGATAGGGCTTTGGTAAAGAGTTAAAAACTCTGATCTGAATGAATAACTGGAAAACATGTAAACTCACCGTCACATAAATTACATGCTGTTTTAGATAATTTTAAATTATTTCCATAATTTTATAAATATTTAAAATTCAAAATAAATTGCAGACGATCATTCTTCAGATGTAGAGAGGAAAGATTTGGGAAAATGAGAAATTTCTTGTTCCAGGCAATTTCTCATTTTCTCGCAATTTTTCCAAGATTATTGGTGATGCAGACACTTAAAAACATATTCTTTTTAAAGTACAGGGTAGAATAAATGAAACTTTTATTTGTTAAATGTATTAACTTTAACGGGCTGTATATACGGTAGTGAAAACCCTTGATTTTGAAACAAATAGGTTTTCAGGTAAATTTTGCATGTTTTATTTCTTAATTTTAGCAATGAGAGATTGCACTGGAGATCTGGAAAGATAAGTAATTACCCTGAATGTCAAGCCCATTCTAAAAGCAAACCTCCAAAGAATGGAACGCAGAGCAGGCCAGTTTGTGGCTCTAACATACGTGGTCTCGACATTGAAACTACTGATTTAAGTACATGTATGTAAATTTCCTATGTATACGGATAGAAATTATTATGAGCCATGCTCTAGTAAAAGAGGGCTTAATGAATCTTCGTGATCCTCTATACAAAGCAAGTCATCACCTTAGAATAAATCCATAAAATCCGTTTTGTCTAACAACTGACTGAATATGAGGTACACCAGTCCTTTGACATGCAGAAAATTTACCAAAAGCCTGCGCAGACTGACATGGGTCGATATTTTTTCAGATGCATTAAGCCCCTTTTCATAGAGCATGGCTCATATATTTACTACCTGTCATGCTAGAAGGTAACCTGGGAACACTGTCAATTACTAAACCTGTAAAAGTTATTGTTCATGCTATTGTAAGCCGTATGAGATAATGATTTTAGAATTACCGCATAGTAAAGTGGAAAGACCTTCAACATTGGCCAGCTAGCAAAAGGTTATCACCCTTGTCAGGCTGCACTGAAAGTAGACTGACCACGGTCGATGCTTTTCGCAGATCCCTTGATGGTACATTTCACATTTAAATGTCACATTTGTTTCGAGTGCCTAAAATCCTTTTTTTTTTTTTCTTATTCTTCTTTCTGGCCTAATGCCTATTTTTATCATAAAGACAATAAATATACCCTTATCAAAAAAGAAAATTGTTTCCTGTGGTATACAGTTCTTGGTCAGCATGTCTGTCCATGTCTGTCTATTTATGGACAAAAACAAGTATTTTTTTCTGCTGTAAAATACAGTTTTGTTGCCATTGTATTGAACTTTGTAAATACATTTATCACAAATTGAGTGAAGTTGTGCAAAACTTTTGTGAAATCGCCGGGTGCCATGAATTCCACATAATATCTTATTCCTCATTTATTCTAACTCTATTCCAGATGTCCAGATCTAGTCACTTACAATCCCAAGTAATACTGACTTTGAGAAAGAAAGTTCCTGCAAAAGGAGAGAATGCTGGTAACAAGCATGTCTTCTTTTTCAACAATGTTTTCTACCCTTCCCAAGGAAAATTTCATTGTTTGAGCCTGATTAATCGTGTTGTCTGCAGATGCTCTAGATTTGGACAAGTCTTTAACTTTGACCCCTGTTAAAGAGTAATGAATTTAAATCAATTTTTCAGTCAGATGACATCAACTGCCACATATAACGTAAATAGCAGGACAAGAGGTGCAACCAGGGTTAATGTATAATCGCAATGTAGTACCAGAGATCCAAATCACACCACCAGCCCAAAGGATAACAAATACCTGTATACAGAATAAAACAGACATGCTTGCTAACAGCATTCTTGTGGAAAGTGTTCAAATCAAACCAGCTTTGACTGAATTTCGTAACCGGCCAACTCTTTACTAAACAAAAACAATTCAGACTCATCCAAATTGAAAGAATATGCATATGGCAAAATAAAGGTGGATTAAATGTTGAGATTTGTCTTTGATAGTGCAGAAAACAAAGTGTGAAAAGTAGAAAATGCTGGTTACCAGCATTTTGAAGAAAATTCTGATTACCAGCATCTTCTCCTTTTACCACAATGGTTTCAGCGGCTTTCTTTCCCAGAGTCATTAAAAGTTGGGATTGTGTGGTAAAGTTCTGTCAGAATGTTATATTAGTGGCCCATAACAGGAGAAGGTTTGATTTTGTTGTGCTTACATCAGCACTTACTAATTGGGGGCTTATTGACGAATTTGTGTGAGTTGTTCTTGCTCTCACCAACTCCTTGCCAGTTTTTCAGAGTGTCATCAAAGACCAAGACAGTTATAAACAGATCTTGTGCGCAACATAATACAGAGTATAATACTCATAATGCTGAACATGATGTCAAATGTTTACCATCACTAAGCAACCATTGTGTTAAAATATAGAAAAATGTTTTGTACTGAAAAGCTTTCAACCTACAGACATAATGTTGACAGTGTCAAATGTATGAATTCGCACTAAACAACAAATGGAAGCCTGAACTGACTCAGATGTCCTTAAGTGCATTAAGGACAGAGATACTGCCTTTAATGTTTGCAAAAGGAAACAAAACTGATGAGAAATGTCTGCCTTTAGAAGACTTACAAATGAAGTTCAGTGATACATACTTAATGCCAAAAGCTACTTCAATTCTGTTTTAAGTATTCTTAATAACTCAAAGTCTTTATGGGGCCATCTTAGACAGATGGGGTTTCCATCCAAAAAAGGTCAATCTTCACGTTGTATTGGCTTGAATATTTACGGTGAAGTGGGTTTTGGTAAACTAAAAGTGGCTGGTAAGTTTAACACATTCTATACATCTGTAGCGGCTAAACTTGTTGAAAAAATTAACCGGAAGTGCTAACATTTTGGCAAAAGTTCCGTTTTTAAATTTATATTATCAAAAGGTTAAACATGATAACTTAAGCTTTTCATTAGGTTCTGAGATTAATGTGTTTAAATACTTTAAACCTGAAAATTATTTCGCGATTTTTATGTTAGCGGAGTTCGCGGATGCGTTGACATCGTGAACTTTAATTGTCGCGAAATTGGCTGTCGCAAACATTTCTAGCTCGGGTATGAAAAATGAACATTTATAGAATTCTCATACACTTTACTGACCTTCAAGACAACAGGACGCCGTGATCATTTCTAGAGTTACAGTACCTGAACAGTTTGAGCTTAAATAAGGCTACTGGACAAGACGGTATCCTTTCACGATTTGTCAAGGACGCTGCCCCTATTATTGCTCATCCCCTACCATACATAACCAATTTGTATTTAATCCAGTACAATGTACAGACAGTTAAAGTCTGCTTGTGTCATTCCTCTATTCAAGAAAAACGATAAGACTGAAGTAGGCAATTATCGCCCCGTATCTATTTTAATATCTTACATCATGTGATCAGTCTGGGTTAAGAAGTAAATTCTCAGCCAAAACCTGTCTTATTCACCTTGCTGATTTTATTCGTTTTCATATGGACGACGACAGGCTATGACAATTATATAGCGCTCGGCTAAGTTACATATGGTTAAAGGAATTATGTTGGGATGATTTTACCCGACCTTCAGAAAGCGTTTGATAAGTCAATAATTCCATTTTTTTTAATGAAACTGAAAGCCATTTGCCTTTCTGGATCGGCTGTTCGCCTGTTTTCTTCCTACCTGTCTGACAACAATTAGTAGATGTTTCTGGTACATTTTCTTCCACGGCCAAAATTGAGTGCGGTGTTCCTCGGGGATCGATATTGGCCCCACCTTTTCTTTTTAATTTACGATAACGATCTGTCAGCTGTCTTTAAACACAAGTTTTTTATTATATGCAGACGACTCTGCCATATTGGTTCATGGTAAACATATCCATGAAATCAATATTCAGTTCTGAATTGGAAACTGTCAGCGAATGGTTTATTGGTAACAAAATTTCTTTGTATTTGGGCAAAACTGAATCTCATGCAAAGGTCAATGAATTGAATATAGAGACTCAATTAAGTATCTGGGAGCAACCATAGATCAAAGCCTCTCTTTTGAATCTATGACTAGGTCTGTTGTAAGTTAGTTTTTATAAAGAAAAACAAAGTTCATGTATCATATCAAAAAGTTACTGGTTATGTCTGTTATTCAGTGTCACTTAGACTATGCTTCAACAGTGTTGTTGTACTCAAGTACACAGGCTTTAAGAAATAAATTGCAGACCACACAAAACATACTAATCAAATTTGTACTGAATCTTGATTTTAGAATCCACATTGAAAATGAGCACTTCTCAAAACTAGGCTGGTTACCTGTTTCTAAAAGGGTTGACTTTACAACCCTCTGCCATTTCTTTAAAATTAATACCACGTTCGAATATGCTTGAGCACTTTAATCCTACTGGCGATACCCATCAATATTAAACTAGACTCAGTGTAACTGTCAGTGTCAACTGTGCCTACTCGGAATATTTTTTCAAAGAGAATAGGCGCTTTTCGATTCCTACGGTCAAAGGCTTTGGCAAAAAGTCATTTTCCTGTAGAGGGATCTTGCTCTTGAATGAACTGCCCCAACAGATCAGGGATACCGAAAACTTTGTTTTTAAATCCAAATTAAAAAAAGAGTTTTCGCAGTAATGCGTCTTTCTTCAAAAATAGCCCTTCACTGTGATAAGTTATATATTAAATAGTCATATGTTGTGATAAGTCATTTTGGTTAACTGTGATTTTGTCTATTATGAGGCATGTCTTCCTATGCCACACTTTTTCTTTTTATTTCAAGGACCACAATGCGAATTTATAACCTTTTTTTGTGGCACTATCTCTACTTAAATACAGTTTGCCACTATTTCATTAGATGTTCTTTTGTATAGTGCTTTTGTGTTGTCTTATATTTTACACAGAAATAAAACTGATTGTCTGAAATGACTGAGTTCCCTCCGAGTCATTCACAGGGCATGTTCAATCTGGAAAGTAGATTACCTTTATGCGTTAATTATAAACTTAAGGTTATTAAATATTGGATCAAACTCCTTCATATGGCTAATACAAGAAATCCAAAGCAATGTTACTTAATGTTGAAAGGCTATGACGAAATTGGGCGAATAAATTGGGTTACAAAAGTTAGGGAATTATTGCAATCATATGGTTTTGGTGTCGTTTGGCTATCCCAAGAGCTAGGCGATCATGAGTTATTTTGTAAAATTTTTAAGCAAAGAATAAGTGATTGTTCTTTACAATTTATACAAGAGTCTATAAATAGCTCTTCTCGATGTGATCTCCGGAGAGATATCTTTTCGTGGACATGTCTCCTCATCTAAGAATGTATGTCGCAAGATTTCGATGTTCGAGCCACAAATTGAATATTGAACTCGGAAGACATATTAATGTTGACAGAGATAATCGTGTTTGCACTTATTGTCTTTGTAATGAACAAATTTCTATAACTGAAGATGATTATCACGTGTTCTTTGAGTGTAAGCAATTCTATGTCGAAAGGCAATCTCTTTTGTTTTCGTGGTATCATGGTGGAAATAATTTGGAAAGCTTTTATAGATTATTGAAAAGTGAAAACATAACAGTTACTAAAAAAGTAGCATCATTCATTGCAGAAATCATGAAATGTAAAGACAAGAATTTTCGTTAATCTTGAAACACATAAAATTGTATATTTGTGATGTTAGAGTATTACTCTTGTTATTATACAAGAGAATGCTGATTACCATCATTTTCTCCTTTTATAACAATGTCTTCAAAAACAGTTGTTTTCAGAGTCGTTAAAGTCGAGATTGTGTTGTAATGAGTTAGGTGTGAAGTAGTTAAATCACATCTATTACTTGTACTCAAATTTTGTTGTATTGAACATTATTGTATCATTCGCATAAGTAGTATAGGGGACGGTTTAAATGTAAACAAAGATGACGTAATCGGAGGCTATCTTGACCGACTTTCGGCCATCGTGTGACTATTTTTAGTAACTCATTTGCATATAAGGAGTTGTTGGTGTGTCATGGGTATTCGAGGCGGGTATGGGGAGTCCTCCATCTTGGATGAGGGTCGGGGATGTTGGATCAGGATCGGCCACCTTTCCTTACCAGACGATAAATAAATAATAATTTACCTACAGCTCCACGAAGTGCCCTGGTCAAAGTGTGGATAAGGATCAGCCATGTTGGATCGGGATCAGTAGACAGAGCTGACGTGTATACTTCGCGCTGGTAAGTACTCGCGGGCATTGAGGGTCAGGCCCTTTCCTTACCAGACGATAAATAAATAAATAAATAAATGAATAAATAAGTTTACCTCTCTCCAATGTGCACTCCTCAAGGTCCTATTTTCAAATGAGACCTTAAGTCCAGAACAGAGTCTAAGGTAGAAGGATGCGCATGCGTGAAGCTATATTTAGATATGTGATCATCAACTATATTTAGCTATCAGCTATAAAAGGGAAGATCTGAACAATGGTCTTTTTTTAATGTTGCCATACTGTCTGGTTTTATTTTGTGACGGAAGTACGGATAATGGTCTATTCAACTGTCAAACTTAATCCCTTTTCAAGTCGTCAGCGTGTCTGGCTTCTGTTGACATAGGACCGGAAGGTCAGACAATAGCCTATTCAAATTTCAGATGGCTGGGGGAACAAAAGAGAGAGTATAAAAGGCGGGTTCTGGGACAAAATGAAAATTAGTAACTATGGGGACAAAACGAGACAATCCCGAGACAATCCCGAGAAAATCCGAAACGAGAAAATCCGAAACGAGAAAATCCGAAACGAGACAATCCCGGACAATCCCGAGACAATCCCGAGACAATCCCGAGAAAATCCGAAACGAGAAAATCCGAGACGAGACAATCCCGGACAAAACGAGACAATCCCGAGACAATCCCGAGACAATCCCGAGAAAATCCGAAACGAGAAAATCCGAGACGAGACAATCCCGGACAATCCCGAGACAATCCCGAGAAAATCCGAAACGAGAAAATCCGAGACGAGACAATCCCGGACAATCCCGAGACAATCCCGGACAATCCCGAGACAATCCCGAGACAATCCCGAGAAAATCCGAAACGAGAAAATCCGAGACGAGACAATCCCGGACAATCCCGAGACAATCCCGGACAATCCCGAGACAATCCCGAGAAAATCCGAAACGAGAAAATCCGAGACGAGACTATCCCGGACAATCCCGAGACAATCCCGGACAATCCCGAGACTATCCCGTGACTAACCCGAACTACCCCGGCCCGCAAAACCCCGGGTCGCATACGCTCCCATTCCCGGGTCGCATACGCTCCCGGAACATAACAGGATGAGATAAACAAGAACGAACGAGACATTAACGCATAAGCTCGCATAACTTCGTTAAGCTCGCATAAGCTTAAACAAGAACGAACGAACAAGACAGGAAAAGACAGGATAAGATAAACGAGACAGGAACGAGACATTAACGCATAAGCTCGCATAACTTCGTTAAGCTCGCATAAGCTTAAACAAGAACGAACGAACAAGACAGGAAAAGACAGGATGAGATAAACAAGAACGAACGAGACATTAACGCATAAGCTCGCATAACTTCGTTAAGCTCGCATAAGCTTAAACAAGAACGAACGAACAAGACAGGAAAAGACAGGATGAGATAAACAAGAACGAACGAGACATTAACGCATAAGCTCGCATAACTTCGTTAAGCTCGCATAAGCTTAAACAAGAACGAACGAACAAGACAGGAAAAGACAGGATGAGATAAACAAGAACGAACGAGACATTAACGCATAAGCTCGCATAACTTCGTTAAGCTCGCATAAGCTTAAACAAGAACGAACGAACAAGACAGGAAAAGACAGGATGATATAAACAAGAACGAACGAGACATTAACGCATAAGCTCGCATAACTTTGTTAAGCTCGCATAAGCTTAAACAAGATCGAACGAACAAGACAGGAAAAGACAGGATAAGATAAACGAGACAGGAACACATAAGCTCACGCATTCCTCCGTACTTCGTACTTCGTCAAGTGTTCACATAAGCTTAAACTCTATTAACTCTTTATATTAGCTAACCATTAACTCTATATATTAGCTAACCATTAACTGACGATCAGATAATCACCTTATTAAAGCCTCTTAAACTTGACTTATAATTTATAATATACAGTTTTACAAATATACAGTTTTACTAATATACAAATATACTGATTTACAAAATATATAATTTATAATATATAATTTATTGGGGGAAATTCTGCAAGGGCAAGTTGAAAACTTGCGCTTGTTGATTGAATATATGGGGGAGAATGAAATGAATTATAAGGGGGATGAATGAATAATATATTGGTTAATCTATATGTAACATGAGAGTTATATGTAGATTGTTTTTTAAATGAATTATTATTTAATAATCCGGCTTTATCTGCTTTCCATCACTCTTAAACAATAGTGTATTATCAGACAACACCACCGCATATGCCGTTGTATTATCTATTACTCCTCCACCCCTAAATTTCATCTCCACTGTAATATTAGTAATCGCAGTTTTAAGTGTTGCACTCTGTTTTGATATATCAAACACAAACAAAGGATAAAGATACTTAAAATCAATTGGATCTATACCAAAATTTGAAACGCAAGATGGAAGACCAGCTGTTAAACATCTAAAATTAGCAGCCATATTATAAGCATCCATATAATCATTATTATTAAAATCCATTCTAAAGTCCAACGCTGGATATCTCTTAACATTATTTAAAAACACGTGTAGCTCTTCTATATTTGCATAATTAAAGCTTGAAGGGTTTGCATTTTGCGGTGTTCTTTGGTCTGTTTGAAATGCAATAACAATAAAACGCGGTTTTTCATTGCTGGCTTTTGTTGTAAGATTCCATGTATAAGCTCTTACAGCATTTGGAATTACAACTGAAAAAACTTGTCTCTTGTCAAAATCAATTTTAAGATTTATATTTTTACTCATATCATTCATAAGACTATTTAAATTTGATATTGCGGGCTTTACTATTGGTACAAACCAAAACATATTATTAATGTGAATTTTTGCTTGGTCTACAGCAGCGGGCGGTGCCGCATTATCAAATCCGGAAAATAAGGGCTCCGTGTCTACTTTTCGTGTTAAAAATAATTCATGTTTAACACCATAAATAATTTTATCATAATCATTACAAAATCCGAAAATATGACTTAAAGGTATATTAATTATAAATTTTCCTTTATCTTGGTTGGATGCTATGAGGTATTGATACCTTCTTTTAAAACCTGGATTATTTAAAGTGTTATAATTAAAAGTGTCCCCATTATCATCATATGTTACTTTATCTTTTACCCATCCTTGTCCCATACCTGAAGTTGTATTAAAATCTTCTGTATAGTTAAGCATACCTAGCATTGTGGTTGCCTGTCCTGGGAAAAGTAGAGTTTCAACTTCTCGTCCTGCTATCTCATATCTAACCTGATTAAAAAGATACATTAAACCATTATTTGCAATTGTTATTTTTTCCGCATTTGTATATTCCCCTGCTCCATCTTTTGTTACTTTTCCTTCTATCTGCAAATATGAACGGTGGGGATGAGTGAAAATATCCCCACTCTCAATTGTAAATCTAATCTGTCCAGCTTGATTTAGCATTACCTCCCCTCCTATTTGTGGTGGATATCTCCGGTATTCGTACTCTTCGATTGTTTCATCAATGGGTACCTCTTCTGTCCAATTTAGAATTTCTCCACTTGTCATTTTTAATATTTAACTTTTTTATTTATATTATTTTACTTATACATAATTTAATCCTTTGCCTTTATAACTCGGCTTTATAACTGGTATATTTACATTTCCACCTGCTAAATTTGCAATTTTACCCATTGCCATTTTTAATAGTTTGTCTCCTTGTTTTCCTGCTTGCTTTTTTGCTTGTTTTACTCCTTCCGTCTTTACATAATCTATAGCTTTATTTTTTGCGAAATTTAAAACTTGCGGTGCATACTTTTTAAATGTCTTCTTTAACCTTTTATATGCATCAGTGAAAATATTACTTCCACCTTTAACATACCTTTTAATCATTGCATTTTGACTTCTCATTTTATTATGAATTGTAATGTTTTAATATCTTATTTTTTTGTTGTCGCGTCATTGCTTTCATTCTTATTAACTCGTTGCATATGTCTATAATTTCATTATTCAACCCAGTATTTCCAGCTTTCCGACTTGCACATAGTAGGGTTAAACGGTCAGCTAACGCATCAGGATTTGAAGATAAAAAGACCGTATTATTTTTTGTGGTTTTTATACCTTTACCACTTGAAGTTGAAGGTTCGGGTTCTTCTTTTTTTGTTTTAGGTTTTAATTGATCTTTATATTTAATTTCAAGTTGTGGTTTTATTACATTATATACTCGTTCTTTTAAATTTAAATCTTTCCATTTTGGCAATTTTTGTAATTTTTGATTTGTTGTTAATCTCCCATCTTTTGTTATTTGATGTATAATATCACTATCTTTTAAAATGCTTATATAATCATTTACAGCTTCGGGGTTTATATTTTCTTTTATATGCTGTTCCGTTGTTAATAAATCAATAAGCTCAGCATTGTATTTATATTTTTTATCTTTAAATTTTATTCCATCTTTCACATTTATAGTTAATGTATCATCACCTATTAAAAATACCCCTTCTTCAATGTCATAATTAAAAAACTCTTTATGTTTATTACTTCCCAATCTGTCATAAATTAATTTGTCTGCAAATTTATCCCCCGTTAATTCTATTTCTGTTTTTATTTCTTTTACTGTTGGTCCTGCTTCTCGTTCTTCTGGCACATCATATATTGGAGGCAACACGTGTGTAATCTGCGAAGGCGGCAAATTTACCAACGCTTTATTAAACTCTTCCCCCGTCATTTTCCCTATATCTTGGGGTAGCGTTTCAACTTTCGTTTGTATTTCTTTTAACGGTTTTATCAATGGTTTATATGTCTTTAATAACTCTTTCTTCCTTTCATATTTCCCCGTTTTATCTATGCTGTCTTTTGCTCGTAAATACTCTTTCAATTGAAGGTATTTTTTAACCTCTTCTTCTCTGTTTCCGGGTGTTTCTATTGTATAAAAACTCATATTTATTTTTTATAATCAAATATATTAAGTTATTTAAAACTTAATGTATTTATATAATCTGTACATTATAATTTTTAATATCTTCTTCCTCTTCATTACTACATTTACAATAACAACTATAAGTGATTTTTGGCAAACTTAAGCTAGCGTTGATGGTTGGTTTCTTTCCACCAATCGCCGGAATTCCTCCCTTGCTTCCCTCTTTCCCCTTTCTATCAGGTCGTTTTTTTCTTCCTCCTTCTTCTTCTTGTTTGTCTTTGTTCTTACTTCATTTTTTAATTCTTTGTACTTCTCAAGTTCCTCCATTATCAGCGTGAACTCTTCATGTGTAATTTTATTATCATTTATAGCCTGTGATATGTGAGAATTAACAGTATTCAATTTTGAAGTTGCAATATGCTTAATTTCCCCGTGTTTCTCTGCTTTTGTTCTGGTTCTTCTTGTAAAAAATTTAAATGTTACTGCAGTTAAACCTGTAACTAACGCGCATGCTTCAAGTGCTAATGTTACCGGAATTGCGACTATAGTTGAAAGCAAAGCTAAACCTCCACCACCCAAGCCAAGAGCAGCAACACTTAACCCTCCCTCTATTCCATCGCTTACATTACTATATTTTAAAAACTTTTTTTCAAGCTTTCCCCTTTCTTTTATCTCATCTTCGAGGAACTTTTGAACATCTGAAATTTTACCTATTCTGAAACTCTGCCCCGAGTCTTGCATTTCTATTATTGCAACTGGAGCCGACGGATCATTTATTGCAATATTTGGATAAATGGCGCTTTGCCTATTATCCTCTTTTATCTCTGTCATTTTTAAAGTGAATATTTTTTATTAAATACTATTTTTATTTTATATAATTTATAAAACAAAACGGCGTGCACTCTGGAATAATAACCGGACTATTAGAAAAATTAAATAATATAATTTTTATATTATCAGTTTTATTATCACTATGAATTAATGTTTTAATTTCCAAATTATTTTTAATTGCAGCTGTTGCATAGGTTAAAATTAAACCCTGTGTCATACTATAACCAAAGTTTAATAATATATTCTTTTTTTCGTTTGACTCTATCTTTAGCGTCTCTTGTGTATAAATCAACCAGGACGTCCCCGATTTTTTCAAAGCTGGATATTTTAAATTTTCTTTTGGCATCCAATAAATACTTTTTGGTTGTGTCATATTTTATTTATTAAATTAAAACTTTTAAAAGATCGCCAACTATAGGAAGACTTGTTAAAATTCCCGTTCCATCCTGTATTTGTCCATCTTGAACAAGAAAAACACCAGATCCTGGAAAGCTATAATTAACAGGTGAAAGATAAAGCCCGCTTCCGTCAGTTTCAATTTTAGCTGTTCTTCCTTCATTACCTAAAAATAGACCATTACCTAATATTCCCCTTACTGCTTTATCACCTAATGCAGTTGATGCACCAACTCCGAATGCTTTTCCCAATGGCTTTATAGCTGGTAGTAGTCGCGGTAATACAGCGGCTCCAATTCTAGCCAACGCACCCAAAAATCCACCATGTTTTAAATTAAACCCAATTTGTGCTTTTGATAGATTAATATTTACACACTTTCCTTTATTAAAAGCTTTATTCATTTTGTTTATCTGTCCCTTTGTAAAGTAAAAATCAGTTTTACCTTCCATATCTTCAGGTTTAAAGCTTACACTTGCTTTTTCGTTGTTTTGATAAGCAGACGTGATTTTTTGCTTTTGTTTGTCTGTCAAATTTACGGTTTGTTTAATATATTTTGTCATATTTATTTAATATATTATTTTATTTAATATATTAATTTTTATTAAAGTGTTACTATTGTTATAAAACTTTTAAGTTTCTTTGTATTCTTTCCAGTAAAACCGCTATTATCTATTGTTATTTCATCTGGGTTTATGTTAAGATCTTTAACGAGTTTATTTTTTAATTCTTCACTTTGTCTTTTTGCCTCTTCTATTATAGGGTTGTATGCATCAGAAGGAAAAAACCCCCAGTCTTCCTTGAAATCTTCCTTAATTTTTTCTGCTTCTTTTCTTGTCTTTGCTTCATTATATGCTTTTTTTGCGCTAGCTGCTTTTTTTTGTACTAATAAAATTCTTGGTTTTCTTTCATTCATATTTTTAATAATTTTTAATATCTCTTATATGCAGTCTTAATGTTAAATTTTCTCCCCTTAAATCAATAATTTCCCCGTTTTGATCTGTTAGTGTTGTTTTTATGCTGTGTATGTCATTTAATATTATAGGACTATAAATTGGAAACGGTGGCCTTTCTATAATTTTATAACCTGGGTTTACATTAGGAAAAAACGAGTGAATCGTGGTTCCCATCTGTCCTTTTACATATGAACCCGAGCATATATTCAAATTAACTAATATACTATTAACGTTTAAAATATTTACCACATTCTCGCTCTCGTGAATTTTACCTTTTACACCTCTATATTTCCTTCCTTCAAATCCTAAAACTTTATTTAATCCACCCCTTGTAAAATCGACCGTATAATCTTCTTGAATTTCCATTATTGCTTTTAACGTGTTAAAATTTGCTGTAATGTTTACTGGGTATTGCTCGTTCGCATCTATCAAACCACTAAAATTAAAAATCGTTTGTATCGCTTTGTTAATATCATTTAATCCATAACTGCCAGTTGGTATTTTAATTTCTCGTTTTAATCCACTTTTACTATTTTCCAGAATAAACGAATTTAAACCTTCTTTAATATTTGGTATGCTATAATATGTCTCAAGATTCACAAGCGCAATTTCACACTCTTTATTTAGTTTTATTGGTGGGTGAAATTGAGTTGTAAAATCAGTTTTATTATCACTTAATATAATTTGTATCGATGTCATAATTTATTTTAATTTAACTTTTTATTTTTTTAATTTAAATAAATTGACTAATTTAAACATGATGTCTAATTTAAAAACTATAATTGATAATCAATACAACCACACATTAACACAATTTAAAGGTAATGAGGAAGAATACGTAAAACTAAAATACAAGTTTAAACCTTCTCGTGAATGTTCATATGAGGGTTTCGAAAAATTTAATAAACGTTTTTATTCTTATCTCATGTATCAATGGTCAAAACGCAAGCTTACAAATAAAACGTTTAATATGTGGGTTTCTTGTCTTGTCGTTGAAAATCAATATATACATAGATACGACGACGTTTTTATGTTTGATGAAAACGAAACACAGGTTAAACAAAAGTCACAAGGTTTACTAAAAATATTAAATCATTTTTATTTTCCTGATGTTGAAGTTTACTTTTTTGTAGAAGATGGAGACGATCGAAGAGAGGAACGCATGCATTTAATTGAAGATGTAGTAAGAATGATACAAGAAGATTTTTTAATAACTTATGATTTTTGTTCTATCATTGAAGAATTTGTATAATTATTAAACCTTTTAATAGGTTTATTAATTTATTATATGCCTGTAATCATCAATAAAAGGTAAATTATTTTTATCAAAATCAAACCTTAAATACATTGCAAGCGTAATATGGAATCTTTCTATATGTTCATGTGATGAGTTAAACAATATACAAAATGAACTGCAACTGTCGACTTTATAAAATCCAGGAATAAAACCGCAAGCATAACTAAAAGTTCTTAAATTATCTTTTGGCTTTACTGTTGCTGTAAATTCAAGCTGACGTTTAAATGATAAGTCGTGAGTTTTAAATGCGTCTCCGGGGTTGTTATTATCTAATTCCATTTCAAATAAAACAAGTTTAATATCTTCTTCTTCTTCTCGTCTTACATTTTCTTTAAACTTTACCATTAATGAATAATAGAATATATAAGAATTTAAGGGAACCGAAAATATGGGCGTCCTTTCTATTGTTACGCCTTGTTGATTTAAATTTTCTCTGTCTCTGTTGTCTTGATAATATAGCCCACCGTCATATTTACCAAAGTAAACCTCCGTAAAATCTAACTTATGCCCTCTAATATCTGAAAAATAACCGTGTTTATGATTAAACCCGATTTTCTCTATTTGATTTAAACCCACTATATGCGTTTTATCAATACCTACAATGGGACCGATTGCTTCAGCTCTTATTAATGTTATGGATGAACCAAGAATATTTAATAATAAATTTTCCGGTAAAAGTAAATTAGATGTTACATTATCTACATATCGTTTATTTACTGCGTTGTGTTCATTTACTGGGTCTTTAATATTATTTAAGCTTTCATCTAAATAAACTTGATTTACTGCGTCATGCGGTTCTATCGGATCTTTTAAATTTGTTATTCTCTGTCTTCCCATGTTTAAGTGTTCTTTACTTCTATATTCCCCGTCTTCTCTTATAAATGGCTGTGTTAATTTATTAATCTCTTCTGTTACATAAAGCATTGTTACGGCATCCGTTGTTTCCGTTGCTCTCCCTAAATTTTTAATTCTGTTAGTATTCATATCTATTGCATCAGTTGATAAAAAGCCCCCGTTTCTTCTTATTAATCCACTATCTAAATTTTTAATATTTTCATCTATATATTCTTTTAATTCTTCGTCTTTCTCATCTGTATATGCTTTAGTTGACGCGTCGTTTTCTTCTGTTGGTTCGGGTAGATTTGATAATTTTTTTTGTCTCATGTTTAAATTATTTTTTGCATTGTAAGTTTTACCATTGCGTGTATTAAAGGGTTGTTGTTTTTCTAATTCAGCTTTTAAAGCATCTATGGTTGCCTCGTCTATATTTCCAGCGTCTGGATTAGCTAATGCACTTGCTTTAACTTCGTTTATCTTTTCATCTATTACAACTTTTAAATCTTCTATTTCTTTTTCTAAAAAAAACTTAGGTACAGCTTCCCCTCCACTTACCGGTTCTTTTAATCCTCCTAATTTTTTACGTCCGAGGTAGACGTGATCTTTAGCAATGATGCCCCCGTTTTTCTTTACCCAATAAATATTATCATTAACAAAACCAACGGTGGCTATATCTTCCGGCTGTTCTGGTGTTTTAATTCCTTCTAACGTGTAACCCATCATATTAATTTTTTGTTTCGCTTGATATTCATTATTAGCAAAAACAAATGGATTTTGACTTTCAATATTTTTTTTAACATCGCTAGTTTGTATGTCAGTATATAATTTATTTGATGCATCGAGATTATTAACTGGCATTGCTAAATTAGTTAATGAGTGCTCGTTCATATTAAGATTTTGTGATGCTATATAACCCTTACCTGGTGAACGTCTAAAGAATGAGTGACCCTGTGAAGAGTCAATATAATTTTTAGTTGCTGCGTCTTGCATATTAACCGGATCTGGTAAATTTTTAATAAAATTACCGTTTAAGTTTAAATCACCTGTTAACTCTCCTCCTTCTTTTGATATAAAATTATTAACAACAAAAGGTAAACTAACACCCTCTGTTTGTGTTTTTTCTTTTCTTACTTCTCCAAATTTAGTTACTTTATTATATGACATAGTGATAAAGTGTTTTTATATATATTCTTCTTCTTTTAAATCTAATAAATGATTTATAACTGGTTGAATATGCCAACCTTGACTTAATTTTTCTAAAACAAAAATACACAGATGACCACATATAACACTGTTTGGGTCTTGTATTTGATCTGTTGAATATAGTATAGGTGATTTTAAATAATCTTTAACTTCAAGTGGCGGTGGTAAACCGTAACTGTCAAAATAAAATTTTAATTTTTTATTTCTATGATAACATACCCAATGCGTGCCTTTTCCTTCGCTATCATCGAGGTTAACAATGCCACATTCATATAAATTTGGTTTATCTGGTAGTGTGTCTCTGGAGAATACGCCGCGCCAACCTTTAAATTTTTTACATATTGCCTCTAGTTCAAAGTTAGTTAAAGACTTTATAGGTATATTTTTTATTGTGTCTCTAATATTTAGACCATCGGCTGATTGACTAGTTGAAGGTTGGGGTTCTTCTTGTTGACGTTTAGCTTTTATAACTGGGCAGCTATTATTACGATGTTTTTTTAATGTTTTCTTTGATGCAAAATATTTTTTACAATCCTCACATTGAAAGTCTGTTTTTTCTGTTTGTTTTGTTGTTGCTTCGGGGTTTTGTTTTGTTGTTGCTTCAGCGGCGGCTCGCTGTCTTTCTCGTTGTTTTCGTTTTTTCTCTAGTTGTCTTGCTGCTTCTTTACCTACTGCCTCTTTACCCAACATAACATTATTTTTTGATCTTGGTTTTTTAAAGCCCATATCATCCGTTATTTTAAATTTTGTTTTTTGTAGTTCTTCTCTATAAAACGGACCCCTGATTTCGTGATTGTTTGCATCCTTTAAATAAAATGTTGTTGGTAATGTTTCTTTAATTTTATTAATTATAAATATTTCTTTTGTCCATGAAGGAGTAAAGCCTTTTTCATCTATTGTCTCCCCTTTTTTTCTTTGTGATCTTACTAAATCACCAATTTTTAAATCTGTTTTTTGTGTTAAACGATCTTTATAATTTGTGGGTTGTGGGTAACGATAGTATAATTCATAAATTTTTTTTTCATTTCTCGGATCTCTTGCTTCAGTTGGTGTATAATTACTTTTAAAGTTACGATGAGGGGTGTTGTTGTATTCTTTAACCATTGACTGTATATGGGGTAAATAATCAGTTGAATCATTGTTTGTCATCCATCGCCCTATTTTATCTTTTAATGTTCTAATAAAACGCTCTGCTATAGACGCTTTATGTCTGCCATAAGCAAAGTAAATTTCAACATCTTTTAATTTTGTTGGTTCTTCTTTTGCTTTTGCTGGGTGTGATACTGGGCAGTAATTATTAATATGTGTGTTTAAAGCTCCCTGAGTTTTAAAATATTTTTCGCATTTGTCACATTGAAAGTCTGTTTTTTCTTGTTCTTTTGATTTATCAATTAACCCGGTAAACTCGCCTCCTTGATCTGTCCATAGTCGCTTGGGTTTTGATTTAGAAGTTTCGAAGATATCATTAAATGCGTTAAATACAGACGCGCTTTTTGAGTTGGGAATGTGGCGAACCCATGCATAACGTGAAAAAATATCTAAAACAACTAAAAAATCATTTTTAACATCCCCTGTTTGTTTTTCACTTGCTGTTTTTCCACGGTCACGTTCTTTTTCTTCTTTTTCTATTTCTTCATCAGCCACGGTTTCACCGGTTTTTATATTTTTTGGTAATGACATAAGATCAGCTGTCCATGTATCATTTATACTATCAACTATAATGCGACGTGTAGGAAAAAATCGTTTAACTCGTCTGTGTAGTTCATCTGCTAGTGTTATTTTATCTTTCTTTTGTTTTGCTTTTTCTTCAGCTTTAGCTTTTAATAGTCTCCGTTTTGTTTCTTTTGCTTTTGCTTTTTCGGGAAACAAAACAGGACAGTTAAACTTTCGATGTTTAATTAAAGTTTCATAAGAAGAAAAATAATTTTTACAATCGACGCATTGGAAGTCTTCATCTATCAATTTAATTTTTTTTTTTTATTAATCCCCATACCAAAGCGTTTTTTAGTTCCTATAATAGGTGTAACAATCGAACGATCGAGACGTTCGCGAATAGTGGGATTATAAATTCCTTTAAGTTCTTTTAACATGTTAACATCGCATACTTCATTTCGAGTTTTTGTATCGTTGTTTTGTAAATAACAGATGTCGTGATGCATTGCTGCTTCATCAACTCGATTTATAGGTTTAGACCAAGGCTTAGGTGTGAGGTCTGGGTTTAATCGTTTATTTAGTTTAGTTCCTGGACCTGTGAAATTATGACCTGGTAAATGTAACTCAAAAGGTAAATTATTAATAGCTTTATTAACTAAACCTCGACCTTTCTTTTCACTTAGTGGAAGAAATTTAAATTTTTTAGTTCCACATATGGGACACGTGCCATTTAAAGCAGGTCGTCCGTTTTTTAGTGTTACTTGTTTAATATTGTTAGTGTCTGTTTTACTTTTACATTTAACACAGTATATATTATTTGTCATTTTAATTTTGAATTAGAATAAAAATATTTTAAGTTAAGAAAAAAAGAGAATAATAAAATGAGTAGATACAGTTATACAGAAGGTTTTAAACAAGAAATCAACAGTGCATTTAGTCATTATGAAGAACAAGTAGAAAAAATGACAGCAAAAGCCTTTAATTTTATAGATGATGTAGACGATGTTAAAGGTGATAATGTAGAGATTGAAGAAGCAATTAATCAATGTATTAACTCATTACGTTACATAAAGACTTTTAATACACATATTAAGACATTAACACCGGATGAATATTATATTGAATATAGCCAAGATTGGTTTAATTTAATATGTGATATGAACGACTCTTTAATGTGTTTAGATCATCTAATAACAAGAGAAGATTAAAAAATAAAAAATATTTTCTTAATTTAGTTTTTTAGTTTCTAAATTAAGAAAGTTAAAAATTATGCAAGTAAAAAATTATAGTTGCAACTTAAACAAGGTAAAAAGGAATAATAACCCTTTATTACCTCGAAGTATTAGAGGTTTAATTATTGGTCAGTCTGGAAGTGGTAAAACAACAACAATGCTTAATTTAATATTAAGGCCTGGTTGGCTTGATTATGACCACCTTTTTATTTTTGGTAAATCAATGAAACAACAGCCCGAATATCAACTTTTAAAAAAAGCAATGGATGAAGGATTAAAAAAAGAAACTATAAATAATATTTTTAATAATATGTCTAATATTGAGAGTTTGGGGCTTACCTATGACGACGTTATAAAAGATGCAAAGACACAAGAAAAGGAAAGTAAGAAAAAAGGGGGTGAGGTTATCATTCCATGTTTTGATGAAGAAGAAGAAGACGTAATAGATCCAAGGCAATTAAACAGTGATAATAAAAATTTAATGATATTTGACGATCTATTAAAAGAAAAACAAACAACACCTGAAAAATACTTTATAAGAGGAAGACACGGAAACTGCGACTGTTTTTATTTGTCTCAATCATTTTTTAGTTTGCCAAGACATACAATAAGAGGCAATTGTAATTTTTTAATATTATTTGAACTACCAGAACGTGATATAAATAATATACATAATGATTATGTTAATAAAGATATGAGTTTAAATGAATTTAAAAGTTTTTTATATGATTGTTGGAGCATACCTTTTAATTTTGCAGTTATAGATAAAACGAGTCATAGAGACAATGGAAGGTATAGGTCGGGGTTTGATAAGTTTTATTTCCCCTATTATTAATAAATTAAATAAATAATAATAATAAAATTTATATTTACTGATGTGTTAGTAAATATAAAAAATGGCAATTCAGTTACAGTATACATAATGGAAGATGTGATAAAAGATATATAATTTTTATTTACTCATTATCATTTTCTAGAGCAGTTAAAGCATCAGCTAAAAGCTGTTCTTGTTGTTTTGTTTCATATTCCTCGTTTTCTTCGTCTATTTTACTTGCAATTGTATAATCAGAAATTGTAACACTAGTAACAGTGATTGATAAACCAGTACTATCCAACATAAATTGACCTCTTACTTGTTTTTCCTTTTTCCAAACACCGTCAACTTTTAGTGAATAAGCAGCCTTATTTATCATATCATGTTGAAAGTCGACGCCTTCGAGTGGTTTGCGAATTTTTGCACCTTTCTTATTAGTAACAACTGAAGAAAAAAAGGAAGGATCAATAAAACGTGATTCATCAATTTTACATTTAATAAAACCCTTACACTCACATCCAACAATAAAAGCTTCAAAACCATATTCATCATTAAAACGATGTTTGTATTCTTCGTCCATGTTATCGTGGATTTGATAAAGAAAATCACGCATCATCTCATTATACTCAATATATATATATTTTTTATTATAAGATTCTGTAAGTGTTTGTAGAGTCGCTGGTGTCTTACTTACAATATTTGTATAAATTCCACGTCTTCCATTTATAAGAAGAGGTAAATAATGTAATCTTTCTGTTCTGTTGTTAGTTCTAAGCGATACTTCTTTACCAAGTGAATAAACAAAAGGTGTATTATCTTGATTATTGTTTTGATTATTGTTTGGCATTTTTAGTGCACTTAATTTATATTTAGATTTTTTTTACTTAACTCAATTTTTTTAGCAAAAATTAAGTAAAAAAAATATTAACCATGGATAAATAAAATTTAATTATTTTTTAATAATTGAATTTTTTACTTAACATAATATTTATTAATAATAAAACTTAAACATGTATAAAACCGAGTTTAAAAACGGAGTTTTACGAATGGTAAGAGTGAAAGCTGCGGCTTCTACTCCTACTAATAAAACAAGCTTATTATCCAATGGAAAAGTAAGCATTCAAGAGTCAGCGCTTAATGGCTATTTTAAAAGGGTATTATTGGAAATACCAGAAGCCAATAATAAAAGCGTTTGTCTCGAACATTACTTAAACTTATTTAAACAGCTTGCTATTGCATCATTAACAAAAAACGTAAATCATAAAGTTATTATGAGCGTTTGCTGTAAAATGAGCGATAATAAACAAACAAAATTATTTTATTATAACTCAAAACCACACGTGATTTATGAGTTTAATAATAGGTTTGAATTACTTAACTTATTAATTTTTGAGATTTTAAATAGTTTTAATAAAAAAGAATATGAAGGCTCGGGTTGGTCTTTATTAAATTTTGAAAATGTAAATTTAAACTATGGCAAGCATAAACCATATAAAGGTGGATGTGGTTTAAATACACTTCCGGAATGGTTGAAATTAAAAAAAGCGTTAATACATATATTAAGAAATGATAATAAATGTTTTTATAGTTGTATAATGCAACATTTCAACCCATCAGAAACAAAAAGAGGAAGAGTAACAAAAGAATTAAAAAAGATTGAAAAAGAAGAACCAAACAAATATGCAAACTTTGATAATATAAACTATCCAGCAACAGCGGAAGATCTGCAAAAATTTCAAATGCAAAACTCACATATTCATTTAATCGTTTATGGTGTGGCAGAATATGAAGAACGAACGCCTGTTATTTTTGATGGTTGCGCCAAAGGATACGAAGAAAACAGAGAAAAAATTTATTTATTATTATATAATGAACATTATTATTTAGTTAATGATATATCGCGGTTGTTATCATCACAAACTAACGATCACAAAGGTAAAATTCATTTTTGTTATAAATGTCAGAGAGGTTATAAAAACGAAGAGTTGCTTAATAAACATTTAAAAAAATGTAGTGATACAACACTTTTAAATTTGCCAGCTGAAGATGGGGTAAAAAATATTTTAAAATTCCAACCCAAGACAGTTAAAAACCCAAGTGTTACGGTATATTTTGATTTTGAAAGTTTATTAATACCAGTGGAAAATGAAGAAGGAAACAAAATAAATAAACATAAGCCTTCAGCTTTTAGTATTGTTTTTATCTCAAGTGATGAAAAAATTTTTAAAACTGATAAAATCACTTATACAATGAAAGAAGTAAACGAAGACGTGGCGGAAGTGTTTATTAAAACTTTAATTAAAAAATTAACAGAAATTTTATTTTTATTTGGAGAGCATAAAAAAGCCTCAGCATTTATACCTGTGTTTGCCCATAATTTAAGTGGTTATGATTCGCACCTGTGTATATTACAACTAGCCAAAGAACGGGGAGACCTGCGAATCTTACCATCAAGCGAAGAAAAATATATAAGTTTTAGTAAACATTTATTAGTTAATAATAAAATATGTGAGATTCGATTTTTAGATAGTTTTAAGTTTTTAAGTTCATCGTTGGATATGTTAGTAAATAGCACCGAGAAAACAAAGGAGAATTTTAAATATACAGTTGAAGGCTTCCCTGATTTATCACTAGATATGCTAACAAAAAAGGGAATTTATCCCTATGAATGGTGTAATAATTTTAATAAAATGAAAACTTCACAATTACCAGATAAAAAGAGTTTTTATTCATCATTACAGAAAAAAGGAATAAGTGATGAAGAATACGAGCATGCAAAGCAGGCGTGGGTTGACTTTAAATGTTTAACTATGGATGATTACCAAAAAAATTATTGTTTATTAGATACTTATTTATTAGCTGATGTTTGCGAGAATTTTAGAATAATGAATAAAGCAAACTTTGGAATTGATCCCTTTATTTATGGGTTTACATTACCTGGGGCAGCATGGCATAATATGCTAAAATATACAAAACAACAAATAGGACTTATTACAGATCGGGAAACATACGAAGACTTCGAAAATGGAATACGGGGCGGTGTTACTCTTACTGTTAGTCGTTATTGTAAAGCAAATAATAAATATTTAAGTGATTATGACCCAAACAAACCAAGTAATTTTATATTCTATATTGATAAAAATAATTTATATGGGGATGCAATGAGTCGCGACGTACCGCATAAAATAGAGCGTAAAATGCGGGAAAATGAATTTAATAATTGGCGAAACTTTAAATGTGCTTTAGTCTGTGATTTAGAAATTGTAAAAGATAATAAAGAATATATAAAAGATTACCCACCATGTGCAGAACATGTAAAAATTAATAATGTGTCAAAGCTCACGTTGAATTTAAAGGATAAAAAAGAATATTTAATTTATTCAGAATTGTTAAAATTTTTTATAGATCATGGAATGGTAAAAATAAAAAAGATATTTTCGAATCTTCACAATGGCTAGAGCCCTATATAACCTATAATACAAACAAAAGAGCAGCAACAAAAGAGACCAGCAAACAAAACTTTTTTAAACTTTGTAATAATGCTATATATGGAAAAACAATAGAAAACCCAAGGAAACGCTCCAATGTAGAATTAGTTAATAGTGAAGAACGAGCAAGTAAACTAATAGCAAGCCCAGAGTTTATAGGTTATAATATTTTATCGCCGGATTTAGTCTCAGTTACAAGAAAACGAACAATGGTTCAAGCAACAAAACCAATTTTTATAGGTTTTTATGTTTTGGAAATGTCAAAATTAATAATGTATCAGTTAATATATGATTACTTAAAACCAAAATTTGGAGATCGTTTAAAACTGCTTTATAGTGATACGGACTCTTTAATATTAGATATACAAAGTGAGGATATCTACGAAGAAATGAAGGAGGAAGTGGCGGTTTGTTTTGATACTTCCAATTATCCAGTTACACATCCGCTATATTCAAAGGATAATAAAAATAAATTGGGATTTTTCAAGGATGAAACAAAGGGAAAACCAATAAAAGATTATGTCTCAACATGTCCGAAGTCCTACGCAATAAGAACAGAAGATAAAACAGAATTAAAAGAAAGTTTAAAATTAAAAGGTGTAGTTAAAGCATGTATTAATGCGCGGGATATATGCTTTGATGATTATAAAAGGTGTATATTTGAAGATGAAATAAAAAGTGTGGAGTATCAGGGATTCAAAAATGAAAAACACGAAATATACACTGAACAGTTAAGTAAAATAGCATTAAATCCACTCCAAGATGTAAGGTTTGTTTTAGATGATAAAATTAATACTGTTCCGATTGGCTATTTTTCAGAAGAGGAAGAGGAAAGAAGAAGGGAGGAATATGAAGAAAAGAGAAAAGAACAGAAAAAGAAATTAAAAGAAAATGCAAATAATAATTAAAAATGTTTATATATTCTCATATATATACATTTAATCTTCCTTCAATATCAAAGGCTCACCATCTTTTAAATCAAAACTAGAGGTTCTCCGCTGTACATATACCTTAATCCAAAACTTGCTATACTATGTGTAAGACATGTAGCAAATAATACTCTGACTTCTTCTTCTTCCATTTCATAAATATTTTTTCTTTCTGTATTCAATAGATACCTACAACTCTTATTTTCCACTAGTTCGAATATATCCTGTTTAAACCATTCGTATACTTTCCTTTTTAAAACTTCCTCCGCTTGTTCTATTACTGCAGATTGTATAATCTTTTCTTGTTTATCGAAGATTTCTTTTAAAAACTCATCACTTAATATTTCAACTTTTGCCGTTTTATTTTCACTAGTCATTATTATTTTTAATAATTTTTTTTTATTTAATTTATTATTCATCCCCCTTATAATTCATTTCATTCTCCCCCATATATTCAATCAACAAGCGCAAGTTTTCAACTTGCCCTTGCAGAATTTCCCCCAATAAATTATATATTATAAATTATATATTTTGTAAATCAGTATATTTGTATATTAGTAAAACTGTATATTTGTAAAACTGTATATTATAAATTATAAGTCAAGTTTAAGAGGCTTTAATACGGTGATTATTTGATCGTCAGTTAATGGTTAGCTAATATATAGAGTTAATGGTTAGCTAATATAAAGAGTTAATAGAGTTTAAGCTTATGTGAACGCTTGACGAAGTACGAAGTACGGAGGAATGCGTGAGCTTATGCGTTCCTGTCTCGTTTATCTTATCCTGTCTTTTCCTGTCTTGTTCGTTCGTTCTTGTTTAAGCTTATGCGAGCTTAACAAAGTTATGCGAGCTTATGCGTTAATGTCTCGTTCGTTCTTGTTTATCTCATCCTGTCTTTTCCTGTCTTGTTCGTTCGTTCTTGTTTAAGCTTATGCGAGCTTAACGAAGTTATGCGAGCTTATGCGTTAATGTCTCGTTCGTTCTTGTTTATCTCATCCTGTCTTTTCCTGTCTTGTTCGTTCGTTCTTGTTTAAGCTTATGCGAGCTTAACGAAGTTATGCGAGCTTATGCGTTAATGTCTCGTTCGTTCTTGTTTATCTCATCCTGTCTTTTCCTGTCTTGTTCGTTCGTTCTTGTTTAAGCTTATGCGAGCTTAACGAAGTTATGCGAGCTTATGCGTTAATGTCTCGTTCGTTCTTGTTTATCTCATCCTGTCATTTCCTGTCTTGTTCGTTCGTTCTTGTTTAAGCTTATGCGAGCTTAACGAAGTTATGCGAGCTTATGCGTTAATGTCTCGTTCGTTCTTGTTTATCTCATCCTGTCTTTTCCTGTCTTGTTCGTTCGTTCTTGTTTAAGCTTATGCGAGCTTAACGAAGTTATGCGAGCTTATGCGTTAATGTCTCGTTCCTGTCTCGTTTACCTTATCCTGTCTTTTCCTGTCTTGTTCGTTCGTTCTTGTTTAAGCTTATGCGAGCTTAACGAAGTTATGCGAGCTTATGCGTTAATGTCTCGTTCGTTCTTATCTCATCCTGTTATGTTCCGGGAGCGTATGCGACCCGGGAATGGGAGCGTATGCGACCTGGGGTTTTGCGGGCCGGGGTAGTTCGGGTTAGTCACGGGATAGTCTCGGGATTGTCCGGGATTGTCTCGGGATTGTCCGGGATAGTCTCGTCTCGGATTTTCTCGTTTCGGATTTTCTCGGGATTGTCTCGGGATTGTCCGGGATTGTCTCGGGGTTGTCCGGGATTGTCTCGTCTCGGATTTTCTCGTTTCGGATTTTCTCGGGATTGTCTCGGGATTGTCTCGGGATTGTCCGGGATTGTCTCGGGATTGTCCGGGATTGTCTCGTCTCGGATTTTCTCGTTTCGGATTTTCTCGGGATTGTCTCGGGATTGTCCGGGATTGTCTCGTCTCGGATTTTCTCGTTTCGGATTTTCTCGGGATTGTCTCGGGATTGTCTCGGGATTGTCTCGTTTTGTCCGGGATTGTCTCGTCTCGGATTTTCTCGTTTCGGATTTTCTCGGGATTGTCTCGGGATTGTCTCGGGATTGTCCGGGATTGTCTCGTTTCGGATTTTCTCGTTTCGGATTTTCTCGTTTCGGATTTTCTCGGGATTGTCTCGGGATTGTCTCGTTTTGTCCCCATAGTTACTAATTTTCATTTTGTCCCAGAACCCGCCTTTTATACTCTCTCAAAAGGACCTCGAGCTTGAACCCCTAAAACGGATTGAAATTTAGCCAATTCAAAGCCAGGATTCCTAGCCAATCAGATTACAGGACGCATCGACCAATCAGAATACAGGAAAATGACGTGATGTTCTAAAAATACATCCTGCTTGCTGTAGGAGAATATATAAGAAGGCGCACAGCCCCACTTCTTCATTCTAACTTCAGAATTCAAACAGTCAACATGGAACACACCCTGGAAATAATGGTGAATGCTTTCACCGAAGCGGAAGACCTAATGACCTTTGCAGCAACATGGGACATTCAAGAATCCCCCGTAGTGCGGTTCCGGCTTTTTCAATTGAGGAACGGAGAGAATGTAAACCAGGCGGTCAACACAGAGTTAACAGACGAGATGGAAGACAACTTGGTGTTGGCCCTGGAGTACGTAAGAGAGCAAGAGGAGATAGAGGGGGCCGTCAAAGCCCTGCTCTTTGACGACGAAATGGAGGCCCTTGCTCAAACCTGCACAGACGATGGAGAGTGGGATCCCCCGAGCCAAGTACAAGAAGGCAGGGGGGACGAACCACAACCCGGACCATCTCATCAACTACAGTATACGATGAAGAAAACCTAACAACGCACTTATGCGAAAAATGCGGCTATAGACCGAACTTACAAGGTGAAAATAGACGAAAAGTACAATGGACAGCAACTCAAAGACGTGAGAGAGGGTCTCCATGACATGATGCAGGACGTATTGAACCAGGCCCGGGGGAATTTAGCGGGGAACGATTTAGGGCGAGTGGTGGTACACCATGACGGATTGCATGACCCTGTCGTCGTCCCCCTCCAGGCCTGGGAGCAACTGGACGCAACCAAAGTGATGGAGACATTGCAAAAAGTACTCAACAGCAACGAGAAACTCTCCATCAATGAGAGTTTCTCCATCACTATAGGCACCATTGACTTACCCAAAGGAAGTGGAGGCCCTAGGCGACGAATCACCAACCTGAAAGGAGAGAAGAAGAACTCACTACAGCTAAAAACCTCGATCGTGACCATAGACAATAACGACCACTTATGTATGGCGAGAGCGATTGGCGTGAGCTGGGCCAAGTTAAATAGATGTACCCCCGAAGAATGGAAAGAGTTGACCAAACAGAGACAGGGGAAAAGCAACCTACAATTGGCATTAGAACACCAAAAGGTCCCTTTGACCTACTATCAGGACCTATGCAACAAAAGCCTAAAACAACAGAAACATTTAGCAGAAGCATTATGTCAGTATGCCGGAGTCTCCACAGATAGACCAGCGAGTCTCAATGATGTAGAGGCGTTTGAAGAACTCCTAGGGGTGCGCGTGATGGTGGTCAGTGCGAGACTGGGCAACAAATTCATTACGAGTCCCAGTAGTGACGAACGTCCCTGCATTTACGTGTACTTGGTGGACGACGACCACTTTCACGCCATCACCAGCATCACGGGGTTCTTCAGCGCGGGGTACTTCTGCGAGAAATGTCTGTGTCACTATAACAACAAAGAGAGACACGAATGTGACACCAAATGCATCGTGTGCAAGAGGGACCATTGCCCAAAGACAGAACAGACCCGAACCTGTATGGACTGCAACATGACGTGTCGATCAGACGACTGTTACCAGGAACATAAAACAGTACCCCTACACAAGAAGGGCAAGAAGAAGGGCCAACCCAGTGGCCCTTCCCAGTGTGAAAAATGGTGGAAATGCCCCACCTGCTACAAAGTTGTGAGACTGGACCGGAGGAAGAAAGAAGACCACGAATGTGGAGAATATTGGTGCTCCACATGTACTACCTACGTAATGGACGATCACCAATGTTACTTAAGAGCGAATGACTGTAAACAAGATTTTATACCTAAATTCATATTTTTTGATTTTGAGTGTAGTCAAGATACATTGTCAGTGTGTAAGGAAGGGTACGTGCCCCAAAAGAAGGTAAACTGCGCAGACTGTCAAGGAACCGAGGTATGTAAATCTTGCTCGAAATGTCAACATTGTAAAACGTCATGGTGCGGTAAAGCGACCCACCGTCCAAACTTTGTCGTGGCTCATTCCGTATGCCCAAAATGCATTGACAAAGAACTGAAACCTGACTCTGTATGTAAAGGTTGCGGTACCCGTTGCGACGAATGTGACAACACTGATCTGTACGATAATGAGGACGAAGGTCCTTGTCCCGGTAAATGCGGATTCAGAGAAATCACATTGGAGGGAGCGGTACTGCAGAAAAGTTTGGACAGTGGCTCTTTACGGACCAGCACGAATATTTCAAGGTCGTTGCCCATAATATGAAGGGTTATGACGGGTATTTCTTACTAGAATACCTGATTGACCAGTCAATGCGCCCCGACAAAATACTTTACAGCGGGTCCAAGATTATGTACATGACAGTAGAGCGAGATTTACACATCAAAGTACTCGACAGTTTGAACTTTTTACCCATGAAATTATCGCAATTACCTAAAGCCTTTGGATTAACAGAATTGAAGAAGGGTTGGTTTCCCAATTATTTTAATGTGAAAGAGCATCAAAATTATGTGGGGCTCTACCCTGAAGCACACTATTACGGGCATGATTACCTGGGTGAGAAAGAGAGGGGAGAGTTGGATGCGTGGTTGAAAGAGAGAGAGAATGAGGTGTTTAATTTTAGGCAAGAAATGTTAAAATACTGTAGGAGTGACGTAGATATATTGAGACAAGCTTGTTTAAAATTTAGGGAATTGTTGATGAGTGCGACGGATGAAGTGCGAGAGGAGGTGAATGAGAAAGGTAAGGTAGAAAGGAAATGGGTGGGGGCTGTGGATCCCTCTGACTCCGTCACCATCGCTTCTGTATGCATGAATGTCTTCCGGACGAAATTCTTGGAAGAAGAATGGCGAGTACAGTTGCATGATAGCGGAGACAAATGGATCCCGGCTAGAATGAGAGACGGTACATTGTATGTGAGTGTGGAGGGTGAATGGGTGAGTGAGGAACAGTTGACAATTACAGCGAGAGAATTTATTAGGTCACCGATAGCAAAAATACCTCCCAGTGGATATACGGATCAATATAGTCAGGCATCGATTCAGTGGTTAGAGTGGAGGGCACGTTTAGACAAAGTACACATTCAACATGCATTGAATGAAGGGGAAAAGACGATCCCTGGAACTCGATACAAGTCGGATGGGTACTGCGCAGAAACACACACGGCATACGAATATCACGGCTGTGTGTTTCACGGATGCCCTGTGTGTTTCTCAGATAATCGAGAAGAAACGTGTCATCCCCTAACCCACCAGTCACTGGATGAATTGTATGGCCTGACTATGAAAAAGAAAGCATATTTAGAACAATTAGGCATGAACTACGTGTGCTTTTGGGACCACGAATTTCAAAAAGAACGAAATCAAAATTCAGAATTGAGAACCTTCATCACACAGTTAGATATGACAGAGAGACTGGACCCTAGAGAGAGCTTCTTCGGCGGGCGTACCAATGCGAGTCAACTCTATCGTAAAACGGAAGAACAGGAAAGGACCAAGTACGTGGATTTCACGAGCTTGTATCCTTGGGTGAATAAGTATTGTCGGTATCCCGTCGGTCACCCTAAAATCTTGACCAAAGATTTTGGGAACATAGAGGAGTATTTTGGAATTGCTAAAGTCAAGATCTTGCCCCCGAGAGGACTGTATCATCCAGTCCTCCCGTATAGATCAAATGGCAAACTGAAATTCCCTTTATGTAGGACCTGCGCGGATACTGAGAATCTTGACCCCTGCACCTGTTCGGACGAAGAGAGAGTATTGACTGGTACGTGGTGCACCCCGGAGATACACACGGCTCTTAGACTAGGGTACCAACTTATAACCATATACGAAATATACCACTGGGAGGAAACAACACAATATGACCCTGAATCCGGAGATGGAGGACTGTTTGCCAAGTACATCAATACCTTTTTGAAGTACAAACAAGAGGCGAGCGGTCCTCCGGACTGGATTCGGGATGCACAAGACATGAGCACTTACATACAAGACTACGCACAAAAAGAGGGGGTTTCATTGGATCGAGAGAATATTGTGAAGAACCCAGGTTTGAGAGCCCTAGCCAAACTATGTCTCAACAGTTTTTGGGGCAAGTTTGGACAGGCTCAATATGTGCCAGACAGAAATCTTTACGGATAGTCAGGTCAACCTGTTCTTTCAAATATTCTCGGATCCCTTAAAACAACCTCTCAACTTTCACATTAATGGATGACATGATACAAATCGAATGGATATACAAACAGGACTGCCAACCCGAAGACAACAATACAAACATATACTTGGCGACCTTTACCACGTGCTGGGCCAGGCTCAAATTGTACAGTGTGCTCTAACAATTAGACAGACGAGTACTGGATTACGATACAGATAGTGTCATTTACCTGAGTAGACCTGGAGAGGTAGACCCACCCTTAGGGGACTACTTGGGCGAATTGACCGATGAATTAGACAAGGGTGAGCACATTGTAGAATTTGTGTCTGGCGGTCCCAAGAACTACGCATACAAAACAAACACCAACAAAGAAACGTGCAAAGTCAGAGGATTTACACTGAACTACACCAACTCACAACTCATCGTCAAACACATCGTCACAGACACACACGGCACCTCACACATTACCGTCACAAACCCAAGCAAAATATGTAGAGACAAAGGTAAACGAAAATTATACAACAGAGCAGAAGAAAAAAGATATCAAATGGTATACACCAAACGCAGAAGAATAGAGAATTATGACACAGTACCTTACGGATATTAGAATGGGGAGAATGGTGTGAGAATGAATATGAACATGATTGAAATGATATCAGTGGAAGTAAATTTTGATGTTACTGGAAGCAAATTTGCATGTTACTGGATGTAAAAATCAATGTTATTGGAAGTAAATTTGCATGTTACTGGATGTAAAAATCAATGTTATTGGAAGTAAATTTGCATGTTACTGGAAGTAAATTTTGATGTTACTGGAAGCAAATTTGCATATTACTGGAACGTGTTTTTGCAATTTTACATTGAAATATATAGGGAAAACTGGATTCAATTTTTGATGTTACTGGAAGCAAATTTTGATGTTACTGGATGTAAAAATCAATGTTATTGGAAGCAAATTTTGATGTTACTGGATGTAAAAATCAATGTTATTGGAAGTAAATTTGCATGTTACTGGATGTAAAAATCAATGTAATTGGAAGTAAATTTGCATGTTACTGGAAGTAAATTTTGATGTTACTAGAAGCAAATTTGCATGTTACTGGAACGTGTTTTTGCAATTTTACATTGAAATATATAGGGAAAACTGGATTCAATTTTTGATGTTACTGGAAGCAAATTTTGATGTTACTGGATGTAAAAATCAATGTTATTGGAAGTAAATTTGCATGTTACTGGATGTAAAAATCAATGTTATTGGAAGTAAATTTGCATGTTACTGGAAGTAAATTTTGATGTTACTGGAAGCAAATTTGCATATTACTGGAACGTGTTTTTGCAATTTTACATTGAAATATATAGGGAAAACTGGATTCAATTTTTGATGTTACTGGAAGCAAATTTTGATGTTACTGGATGTAAAAGTCAATGTTATTGGAAGCAAATTTGCATGTTACTGGATGTAAAAATCAATGTTATTGGATTCAAATTTTGATGTTACTGGAAGTAAATTTTGATGTTATTGGAAGTCAATTTTGATGTTATTGGAAGTCAATTTTGATGTTAGATCTGTTGTATATTATTTGTTGATGTGTTGTATATTGTTTCATGTATAACTGAAATGAATAAAAGAATGTAAGAATGACAAGGTCTGCTGTACTTGGTCCGTTACCCTTATACGTAAGAATCATGAATGATCTGGGATCCCCTACCCTTGAACGGGGTAGTTTTATTCCTGTTCCTAAACCGGAGGACTGTAATCAATCCGATCAATGGCATTTATTGGGTACACGAGTTCCTAAAATAGAAATTGTGTACTTTTATTAAATGACCATTGTCTATATTATTATCACTTCCGTAATCAATTTGTCTATACAAAACGGTTCTACTGAATTGTGGATCAGTTTACTCAGCAGTTGTATCGGTTACGCCTTGCCTAATCCGAAGCTCAAGAAATAATGGTAGTCCTCCCCTTCGAACCTTGTTCCAGTATTTGTATTAGCGGTCAAACGGGATCAGGGAAAACGCAGTGGGTCTATCGATTCCTCAAACACATCAAACACATGTACAGTAGAGATCCTCCTGTTCATATCCTCTACTGCTACGGCATTCACTAACCTTTATTTGATGAAATGGAACAACACATACCTCAGTTTACGACGAAACATGGCCTTCCAACCCCAGAAGAATTGGACGAGTATACAAAAGATCGTCGTCACCAATTGCTCATTCTGGATGACTTGATGCACGAAGTGGTGGAGCATAAAGACATGGAACTTTTGTTTACCCAAGGAACCCATCATCGATGTTGCAGCGTTATTTTACTGACACAGAACCTATTTCCAAAGGGAAAACACGCCCGTACCATCGCCTTAAATACATGGTATATGGTCTTAATGAAAAACGTAAGAGACGTCTCACAGGTTGGAATTTTAGGACGTCAACTTTACCCAGGAAAAACGAAAGGTTTTATGAAGATATACCAAGATGCCTTGATGCACGGATACCTGATCGTGGATATGAGCCCGCATGGAGAGGATCGTTATCGACTAAGGACACGCATTTTCCTAGGAGAACACCCTATCATTTACCGATTAACGTAAGAAGCAGACGAGATAGCCTTTAGCAATCATGAGTGACCTCATCCGACAGCAACGTCATTTCCTGCAACTCTTCGTACAAACCAACCCTACCCAAAGAAACGCCTTGCTGAAAACCATCACCAAAGATCAAGTGAAAGCCTTGAGTCAGATTGCTCATAACATCATCCAAGGCAATATTCCTTTGAGCACCGCGGATAAAAATCGCTTGACGGGACAAAAACGCCTCCTACATTTACTGGGAACTATTAAGTTGGGATATAAACATAAACAAAGGCTAGTGCGCAATAAACAAAGAGTGCTGACCATTTTGATGACGCTCGCCTTGGCCTACTTACAACCCATATTACAGTAATGGAAAAGTTTGTGTTAATCCCCTATGATACCTATCAACGATGGTCGGGAGAAAAGAAACGACCTCCGGGAAAAAGGGACCTGTCCCCCGAAGACAAAGACAAAGCCACAAAGAAGATACTCAATGAATCAAAAGCACCCGTTCAAGTGAATGCACAGAAGCCACTGCAATGGATTTCATTTTGAAACGTAAGAATCATCCTAGAGAAGATCAGTTTCAAGTATGACAGACTGGAACCAGTATCTCACATCGATTTATTTTAACCTGAATCATCCTGCCAGTTATGCAGGTCCCGACAAGCTCTATCAGATTGTAAAACGAGAGGGTCAATTTAAGATCAGTCGACGACGTATTCAACAATGGCTGCAGAATCAGGAAGTCTACTCCCTGACACGAAAAGCGAGACGAAAGTTCCCCAGATCCAGAGTGGTAGTGAAGGGCATAGACAGTCATTGGGACATGGATCTCATGGACATGACTTCACTGACTAAGGACAATGACGGATTCCAATATGTGTTAGTGGCTATTGACATATTTTCAAAATTCGCATTCTGTCAACCTGTCCAAAGTAAACGTGGTGATGATAATTATGGTGAGGGCAATGCAACAGCTCCTGTCAAGAAAGAGACAACCTCGCATGGTTCGAACGGATCGAGGCATGGAATTTCGAGCTCAATGCTTATCTGCAAAAACGGAGTATTCATCACTTTTATGCCCTCAATACTGAAACGAAAGCCAATTATGCAGAACGGTTGATCAAGACGCTAAAACACAAACTGTTTCGGTATCTATTGAAGCAGAACACCAAACGCTATATAGACATTCTTCAGAAGACCGTGGAAAGTTACAATCATACGCCACATCGCAGCTTAGGGACCACCCCAATCTCTATTACCTTGGACAATGAAGGCGAGAGTCGACTACAGCAGTACTTGCTGAGAAGAAAACCGTCGGTGAAAGAAAAACGATACAAGTACAAAATAGGTCAGACAGTCAGAATCTCTCATATTCGAAATGTGTTTGACCGTGAATATTCTCAAAAGTGGACGGGTGAACTCTTTACCATTCACGAGAGATTTAAACGGCAGGGTCTACCTGTCTATCGGTTGCAAGACTGGGTTGGAGAAAAGACTGAAGGAAGTTTTCAAGAGCAAGAGCTTCAGGTCGTTCAGGTGGATGAAGACATAATATATCGCATAGAAAAAGTGTTACGACGTCGATCTCGAAATGGACAGAAGGAAGTGTTGGTGCACTGGTTACATTGGCCCTCCAAATACGATTCGTGGATTCCCGAGCAAGATTTAAAGAATTACTCATAAAACCAAAGCGCTCAACACTGAAACATCATTGTGAGTTGAGACGTCAAGGAGAGCACATCGTGTACCTGACCAATGTCGTATGTGGAGGTAGTGTGAATTGTACCTTGAATCTTAGGCGCTTGTGTGATCAGCTTCATAATACCCGATATAACCCTGGGAGGTTTCCCGGCTTGATATGGCGACACGGGAGCATCGGAGGCAACTGTTTGGTGTTTTCCAATGGTAAGATACAATGTCAAGGCAAGGCCAGGACTCTGGATGAAGGCGTGGCACGACTGAGACGATATGCTGAAGTGTTACACCGCATAGGCTACCAGGTATCCCTGCAAGAGGTGAAAATCGTGACTGTTTCGGCTTTTCATATCCCCAGTGGTCCTTTGAACCTACTCACCTTGGCGCAAGATCGGCGAATCATCTACGAACCGGAACTGTTCCCCACAGCCAACTTTCAACTCGAAGGACTCACATTCTGTTGTTTTCAGAATGGAAAGATTATCGTCACGGGAATTAAAACGACATCAGATATAGATAACATTGCGGAGCCAACCCTCATTGAATTGGAACTCTATACAATGTAAGAAGAATCCTCTACACAAAGTTTAACAATCATGGAACACTCCAAAGTTTACCTACGTATACATTATTTCTTGACCCTCAAAAAGGCCTCTATCTCGGACAGGCTACTGATGATAAGCAACATGACTCCTGGACAAATGGAAGCCTTTATGGAAGTGGTGACCCGATTTCTCAGTGGAGTGGTCTCCCTCTTACGTCACGACGCGGCGCTGGTGCGACGTAAACGCACCTTACTCAGAACTTTGAGCTCGTCGCGTGTGTCTTTGATTCGAAAGAAAGCCCTTCTTCGACGTCATCATTCCATCCTCCCTCGGCTGCTTAGAACGTCATATTTGATCCAAGTCATTTTGGACGAAATGAGACAACATGAAGACTGAAAGACGTAAGAAGACAAGGCGATGCCAATAGATGTAAGAATGAAAGAAGTGGTTTTGTACGTCCACAGCGGTGATTCCGTTCACCTGTACAAGCAGAACTCCCCTTCAGAGTGTTGGATTCAACTACCCAGATCGTACCTCTTGGAAGGATCTTGGACATGCGCCTTGATTGAGGTGTCTTTGGATTGCGATTTCAGCCCTCAAACTTCCAGACTTTATTTGTGCAGCGATATCGTGCAAGAATCCTACGTGAGAGGGACCTTATTGCCGGTCCTGAGAAATATCGAAGTCAACGACAGCTACAGAAACGTCAAGCAGGAGCAATTTCCTTTATCTATCTACGTTCCCGTAAGAACAGGGCAGCTACATACCTGAAAGCTACAGCTTTTCGACGAAGATTTGAAGCCTGTGTTGTTTCATACCAACGACCTCTACTGTGTTCTACATCTAAAGCAAACATGGGTTCCATAGAAGTCTACGATTGTCAACAGCAAAAATGGGTGCCATATGTCTCTACCCCCGAAGAAGCCGAGCGTTACTTCCAAAAAGTGATGACTCAATTAGATGGAAAAGGTTCCTCTGAAGCCATGGCCAATAAAATGAGAAAAATGGAAGAACAGCTGAGAGAAACAAAACAAAAACTGGAAGTGGCTGAAATCCGATTGAAACAGAAAACACCTCAAGTGACTCACGTCACACCAGTAGCCCAAGCCATCCAAATTGCCGAAGCGGAAATAAAGCGAGAACGTAAGAAGGGTAAAGGTACCAAAGCATGTAAGAAGACAAGCCTACCGAACCACGCAAAGCGATTGTCTTACTCCAAATCATGGAACCAATGAACCTGTTTGAATCTGTGGACATTGATACCTCTTTACAATCGACAGAATGGATCGAATACCGCCCTATCAATCAGATCACAGATAACTCTGCCGTGGAATTCAATATACCCGCCCAAACTTCGGCCTATATGGACTTGAAACGAAGCGTACTCAATGTCAAGATAAAGCTGGTGAATGCAGATAATACTCCAGTGGACGAGAACCAGGTCCTCGGTCCTGTCAATGTGCCCTTACACGCCCTCTTCAGTCAAATCGACGTGGCCTTTCAGCAGACGCCTATGACGCATTGGGGTGCAAACTACCCGCACAAAGCCTACATCGATACAATTCTCAAGACCAGTAGAAGCGTCCAAGAAAACATTCTCACCAGGCAACTCTTTTATAAAGACACTCCAGATTTAAGCTCGTACGACGCGAAGACCGGGTCGAACAACGGTTTGTTCCAGAGGTATAATGTCACATTAGGGGGAAAAACGGTCGAATTGGAGGGGTCTCTATTTTTGGACGTATTACAACAACCCAAGCTGTTGATCAATGGGGTCCATCTAGGATTGAAGCTGTATCCGAGTAACAATTCATTTCGACTGATGTCAGATTCCCTTGAACCTTCAGAAAAAATACAGATTGTCGATGTCTACACAACAACGTGCTATTGGCTCATCAGAGACTCATTCAACAACAACCTGCTATCTACCCTTATCTTCGCACAGACATTAAATCCATCGCTCTGGCTTTGGAACAATACAGCTACAGCGTCGATGACTTATTTCAAGGCTTAGTTCCCAGTAGACTGGTTGTGGGTATGGTATCCAGCGAGGCATTTAGCGGTAGTTACAAAAAGAACCCGTTCAATTTTCAACATTATGACTGCAGCTCTGTGGGATTTTATGTGGACGGTCAGTCTTACCCAGCTCACCCTCTTCAACCGAATTACGAAGCGGGTCAATATACTGATTGTTACAGAACACTGACTCATTTTAGAGAAGATGTCAATATTACCTTGGACGAGTATAAGAAAAGTTACTGTCTGTATCTTCTGGACATTGACCCCTACTTTTCCTTTAATACGAAACGACGAGGGCATTGTCGTTTAGTCATCAAGTTTGCCAAGGCCTTACCCGAAAGTGTCACCTTACTGGTGTATGCTACCTTCCCGGAAGTGTTGAGTATTGACCAATCAAGATCGGTGGTGGTCCGCTAGACACTGAGACACTGATTGGACAAATGATTGACGTCATCTAGCGTTTATAAAAAAAGAAGCCTATTGTCGAAGAGAAACAGTATGATTGTGTTTGTCCTTACATGTGTATACTTCGTGGACGATATGAGGCATTATTGGACCTTACACAGGTTCAGACGAGAAGCGAGAGAGGCAGCAGATCATTTCGTAGACTGTTACGAACAAAACCAAGGACATCATTGACGTCATCCCACTACTACCATTGGATTGGCAGATAAGGAATACATAAGAAGACTTGATAAGAACACTATGTTAGGGTTGATCCTGACAAGCGTCTCATTGGTGAACGAGGTCTTGTGGTGGTGGACCCGATGTAAGATAGATCGAACCGCCAGAGAAGCGATAGAACGAGTCACACAGTGGCATAAGAGGTGTTTACGCCAACAAGAGAATCAAGGAGGATGAACACATTAACATTACGACAACTATTGGACAAGGAACCAAAGACTTAGTCAGGGCGAGTCTGCGCTCTGAACCAGTTGCCCAGAGTGATACGACGCCGACCTCAGCTGTATATCGTTAACACCCAGGAAAGTAATAAACCTGGCAAACACTGGCTAGCGCTGTATTTTCCACGAGTGGGACCCGCCGAATATTTTGACTCTTTAGGACATGGACCAAAATACTACAGTTGGCGACTGGAACGTTACTTGAAGAAGCAGGGAGGCTATTATATTCGTAACCGAAGACGTGTTCAGCTAGTGGGAACCAAGACCTGTGGACACTTTTGCTACTATTACGCGTATCAGCGATGTATGGGGCGATCTATGACGCACATCCTACGTGACTTTAACCACAACCGCTTGAATATCAATGAATACCTTGTTACTGACTTTGTGAATGAGAACGATAGGAGTGATCTTACGGATCTAATGCAAGACATGAGTCTAGATTAATTATGTGTGTAAAAAAAAAAGAAAAAAAAAAAAAATGTATATATACATAGGGATGGGAGGGATGTTCTGGGGTATGACACCACCTTCCCGCGGTCCAGAACGTGAGTAACTTCGCCCTTAATGTTTGCAATAAAAGATTAAAGTAAGAAGCGAAACTAAATGTGTCATATTTTGAAGGCAAAAGTAATATCTTTCACTATGCATAAGTCATTGTGGTTCAATGGGTAGTGGAAAGCTTTCTAGACCTTTCTAACGAGTCTAAATTTACTCAAATCGGTCCAGTCATAAGGGAGTTAGAAGCGATTTTACGCATGAGTGAGTTTCGTTCCGGTTGGTTGATGTCATCGTGTAGGTCTCGGTGAGACCTTTCCAACGGTACAACAATGATCAAAATCGAACCAGACATAAGGGAGTTAGAGCAATATAAAGATTTTGGATTCCTTTAAGGGGCAGATAATAAGGGGGAGATCACTCGAATCATATACGACAAACTTTAAACCGATGTATCTCGAGAACTAATAGAGCTAGACCCCTATATGTATATATTTTCTGAATCAGCGTGATCAGACCTTTTCCATGATACTCATGGGGTACCGATCAGACCTAAACTAAATGAGATATAGTATTAAATGAACTAGTATAGTATTTTATAGGGACAATGACGTCATTTTCTGCCGCCATCTTGAATCGAGGTGTCTGAAACTCTCACCATTGCATAGACGAGAAAGAGTGATGGTATTTAGACACCAAGGTTGTCCAAATCGGTCAAACACTAAGGGAGTTAGGGCAATTCAAAGATTTTGGATTCCTTTAAGGGGTAGATAATAAGGGGGAGATCACTCGAATCGTATACGACAAACTTTAAACCGATGTATCTCGATAACTAATAGAGCTAGACCCCTATATGTATACATTTTCTGAATCAGCGTGATCAGACCTTTCCAACGGTACCAGTTTTATTTGAATCGGAGTATGTTGAATTTTGAGGGTTTAAATCCACTCTAATGATCTAGTTCCACACTGGTTAAAAATCGAACCGTGAACCTAGGGTTCAAATGATAGCTGAGGATCTGTTCTAACGTTTGAGATGGTTTATGGAAAAAGTGTTGGTGTAAACAGTTGTCCTAGAAGCGAAAAACGGTTGCGTGGTTTAACAGTTTTATTTGGTTTTCAAAAGCCTCTAAATATTTAAGAAAAGTAGCCTGAATACAGTGTGTCCCCAGATGATGAACCCAGACTGGACCCAGACAACTTCTGAGATGGAATCGTTGAGGAAACGAGAACTAAAACTTCTGTAGATCCCTCAAAATGCTCCCTACCATCGAGCTATAGGTTGCAGTAATTTAGGGGATTTTTTCCGATATTTTAAAGATCTTGTAAAAACATAGACCCCTGTTCTTTTCAAAATGAAATTAAGCCTAATCCAAGTCTACCAATATTGACGTATAAAGAGCAACAGCCCTGAAAGACCCCTTTTCATGTAAGGACTTGATAAAACTTGTTCATTCTTGCTTTTAGCTTTTGACAAGAACAGATCTATTTTAATTTTTTTCTCAAAATGGATTTCAAGACCGTATTTACCGGAATTAGCGTTCTATATTTCTATATTGAAGTGTGCATTGGGGAATTAATTGCCTTTTTGAAGGTTGGATTTGGAAGTTATCGATTTGGTAAATATTTTTATTATCTAATTATTTCCATAAAATTTAGAGGCTGTGATTTTGTCATTTAAATGTATGCAGAACAAGAAACAAGAGGCTCACGATGGCCCTGTATCGCTCCACTTGCTTTTTAACCCTTTACCACATAAATCAAAGAGTTAATGACCCTGAAAGAGAAGGCTTTCAAAAAAAAAAAAAAAAAAAAAAATCCTGAGGAATGGACAACATGTTGTCAGCCAGTAATTTCTCCTTTTTCCACAATGTTACTAATTGACCAGTTGAGATGAAAAATTATATATCATGTTATATTCACTTGCATTTGGTCTAAAGCCTTACCCTAACATGTAAAACAGATACTGAAAGTGAATCTGTATTTATTTATTCATTTTGTCCTGATATAACACTTGGAATATTATAAAAAAAAAAAAAAAAAAAATGACATTATTGCTTGTAGGTGATGTAGTAATGAGGATGAATGTAATGGACGAAGATTGCCACTATCAGCTGGTAAGAGGTTACACCCCACTTATTGATAACAATTCCAGGGTGAAAATTCTATTCAAAAAGGACCACAATGAGTTAGAAATGGTGAATCCTGTTCCAATATCGATCGAAAGAGCGCTGCATTTAATTAATAAAGTAAGTTATATTTACATTGGCTTTACTATTTGTAATTGAGTATCACATTTTTTTTTTTTTTTTTTCTTTGAGAAAATTACTTCTGTATAACAAATCATTCTATCAGAAACTTACAGAATTTTTTCCTTTCTCTTTGTAGGTATTTACCTTTGTACAAGACGAGTTGGCGGACAGATGTGTGACGTTTGACCTACTTGACATAGTTATTCACCACAGCTTTATCGACGACGACAACAGAGATTCTTTTGCAAATACCAGCTTGTATGATGACATTCCATTTCAAATTAATTTATCTTTAGAAAATCAAACAGAGATGGAATTTATTTCCTCTTTTTTACACGAGCTGGCACATTGTTTGACCCCAAAATGTGATCATGATCACCATTGGCTTCAAACATGCGGTTATCTTTTCGGTTTGGTATTTGAATATTTACATGATTTTAAGGATATGTCGAATCATCGTTTCATAGCATGTGAATCTGGATCCAATGTGAAATTTGATTTAGAGACACCACCAGTGATAAAAATGTGTAACTGCATCACTGTCAACACCTAGCTCTGGCTTGAGTAAAACTCAGAATTTTACTGAAACCGAAGTATGAGGCGATATTTCATGGTAATATATATCACAGGGAAATCTATGGAATAATACCGGGGATATCTATGGAAAAATGATTTAGAAATAAACCTGACCATCACCGCCTGATGCGACTCAAAAGAGGAGTCGAAATAGTTTTAAAAAGAAAAAAAAAAAAAAAAAAAAAAAAAAAAAAAATTACTTTTTTTTTTTCCTATTACATTCAGATAGGGTAAGCCGTAACTACCATCCATGTGTTTTTCAGCTTTTTGCACACTACTTTTACTCTGAAACTTTCAGCACCATATCCAGTCCATCCTATCATCTTATTAAATTGTTTTTCAAAGTAATGTCTACCATTTTCGATCTTATTTCCGGTAGGGTTTTGAATGCAATATCTGACACTTGACATCATAATCTGTTTATTAATAAATACAGACGCATGCTGAAAATATTCTGGATGATACAAATGCTTCTCCAATGTATGGTATGATAAGGTAAACTTCATCTTGAAGAATGATCCCATACTTACGTCTGGACCCTAATTTGGATTGAATCAACTCTCTAATTGGTCGAAAATCCCTGCTTCTGATTGGCTGAATTTCAATCCGTTTTAGGGGTATAAGCTCGAAGTCTTTTTGTTGAATAGGCTATTGTCTGACGTTCCGGTCCTATGTCAACAGAAGCCAGACACGCTGTCGACTTGAAAAGGGATTACGTTTGACAGTTGAATAGACCATTGTCCGTACTTCCGTCACAAAATAAACAAAACCAGACAGTATGGTGACATTAACAAAAGACCATTGTTCAGATCTTCTGACCCCTATTATAGCTGATGTAATGACTCTAAATATAGTTGATGATCACATATCTAAATATAGCTTCACGCATGCGCATCCTTCTACCTTAGACTCTGTTCTGGACTTAAGGTCTCATTTGAAAGTAGGACCTTGAGGAGTGCACATCGGAGAGAGGTAAATTTATTTATTTATTTATTTATTTATCGTCTGGTAAGGAAAGGGCCTGACCCTCAATGCCCGCGAGTACTTACCAGCGCGAAGTATACACGTCAGCTCTGTATACTGATCCTGATCCAACATGGCCGATCCTGATCCAACATGGCCGACCCT
The DNA here is from genome assembly GCA_945859785.2 of Tridacna gigas. Taxonomy (NCBI): domain Eukaryota; kingdom Metazoa; phylum Mollusca; class Bivalvia; order Cardiida; family Cardiidae; genus Tridacna; species Tridacna gigas. The sequence goes on along the minus strand of OX244029.2, from coordinate 35,722,913 downwards.
CATCCAAGATGGAGGACTCCCCATACCCGCCTCGAATACCCATGACACACCAACAACTCCTTATATGCAAATGAGTTACTAAAAATAGTCACACGATGGCCGAAAGTAGGTCAAGATAGGCTCCGATTACGTCATCTTTGTTTACATTTAAACCGTCCCCTATACTACTCGCATAAAGAACCTGAACTTTGAAGTTTGATTATACCAAGCTATGTATATAATTATGGATCCAAAAAATCCGTTTTGTTCAACAAATGACTCAATAACGGTTCATATTCAACTACAATTGTCAATAACATTTGTCAGTTTCTTGAAAAAGCAGCATTATTACTTGCATATATATATCATGAACACTGCAAAATAACATGTTGCAGTGTTCATGATATATAAAGACATCAGGATTGAATTTTTGTTATGTCACAGTATTACTTTTGATATTATATCAATAACATTGATGATTCACTGCCAGACGGCAAAATTCTGCACTGGGCCAGATTGAAAGCATTTGCAGATGTCTAATTGACTATTAATGAAATAAGGAACTCTCATTTTGAGTGTGTCCAAATCACCAGAAAGGGAGAGAAGGATGATTACCACTTTTTTCTACTTTTATAATAATGTTTTCAAGAACAGTTGTTTTCAGGGTCGTTAAAGTCGAGATTGTGTTGTAATGAGTTATATGTGTAGAAGTTAAATCTCATCTATTACCTGTACGCAACACTTGTTGTATTGAACATTATTGTATTATATAATATGGATTTTGGGCCGGTGGCCTTTATATTGTGTATAGTCAAGCTTCGAAATTCAAGGTTTTGAATTTTGAAGTTTGATTATACCAAGCTATGTATATAATTATGGATCCAAAAACTTGTACGCAACTCTTGTTGTATTGAACATTATTGTATTATATAACATGTATTTTGGGCCGGTGGCCATTATATTGTGCATAGTCAGGCTTCGAAATTCAAAGTTTTTATTTTTGGGATTTTGAATTTTGATTATACCAAGCTATGTATATAATTATGGATCCATAAAATCCATTTTGTTCAACAAATGACTCAATGACATGGTAAAAATGTCGGTTCAAATTCAACTATATTTGCCAATAACATTCCTTGTCCGTTTCTGGAAAAGCAGTTTTATTAATTGCATTTATCATGATATATAAAGACAGCAGGATTGTATATTTACTATGTTAAAGTATCACTTTTGTTAATATATCAACAACTTTGTTGACTTTTTGCCAAACGAAAATTCTACACTGGGCCAGATTGAAAGCATTTGCGAACGTCTAATTGACTGTTAATAAAGTAATGATGTCCCATTTTGAGGGTGTCGAAATCACCGGAAAGGGAGTGAATGCTGATTACCGTCATTTTCTCCTTTTATAACAATGTTTTCAAAAACGGTTGTTTTTCAGAGTCGTTAAAAGTCGAGATTGTGTTGTAATGAGTCCCACTTTTAGACTGTCGAAATCACCGGAAAGGGGGTGAATGATGATTATCATCATTTTCTCCTTTTACAACAATGTTTTCAAAAAACGGTTGTTGTTTTCACAGTCTTTAAAAGTCGAGATTGTGTTGTAATGAGTTATTTGTGTAGAAGTTAAATCTCATCTATTACTTGTACGCAACACTTGTTGTATTGAACATTATTGTATTATATAATATGGATTTTGGGCCGGTGGCCTTTATATTGTGTATAGTCAAGCTTCGAAATTCAAGGTTTTGAATTTTGAAGTTTGATTATACCAAGCTATGTATATAATTATGGATCCAAAAACTTGTACGCAACTCTTGTTGTATTGAACATTATTGTATCATATAATATGTATTTTGGGCCGGTGGCCATTATATTGTGCATAGTCAGACTTCGAAATTCAAAGTTTTTATTTTGGGATTTTGAATTTTGAAGTTTGATTATACCAAGCTATGTATATAATTATGGATCCATAAAATCCATTTTGTTTAACAAATGACTCAATGACATGGTAGAAATGACGGTTCGCATCCACATACCATTGTCAAAACATTCTTTGTCCGTTTCTTGAATAAAAAGCAAAATACTTGCAGTATTCATGATATATAAAGACAGCGGGATTGAATACTTGTTATTCTTGATGTGTTGGAAAGCATTGGGAAAGGAGAGAATGCTGGTCACCACCATTTTCTCCTTTTCAGCAATGTTTTCAAACACGGTCGGTTTCAAGGTTGTTTAAAATCTAGATTGTGTGAAAAAGAGTTAAGTGTGTGGAAGTTAAATCTCGTTTATTGCTTGTACGCAACTCTTGTAAATACAGTTATTGTACCATGTAACATGTATTTTGGGCCGGTGGCCTTTATTTACGAATAAAGAACTTGAACTTGAAAAAAGGGCTTATCTTTGCATAATGCTTTACCTTAAACGCACACCTTCATATCAGAAAAAGGAATGAACTTTAACGTAATCAACCAAACAGTCAAATTAGCCATTGATATGTGTTTAATATAGAAAGTGATTCATATTCTGTCCAAGATACTGACATTTGTTGAAAAGAGGGGTGGACAATGGTCACGGCAATGAAGAAATGAATGTGAACAAGTATGTGTCGCATCAGCAATTTCAATCAAAACTGTGTGGTACGTTGCCACTGCTTGGTAGTGTACAACATATGGGCAAGTCGTAAAGATTTATCAAAACCATCTTAAGGATTTGATAACTGACGTTATGCACGTTACTCAATTAACAAAATAGCAACGCATCTCTGAACCCTGTCACACACTTATAAGAAATATTAGGATTTAAAAATGCTGTCTGGGGAATCGATTGTCCAAAGGGCATTTGAATTCAGTTTCATTCGCAGAAACTAGATACAGGTAAAGTGGAAAATTTAAAATACATTTACCATATTCGCTGAGTGATTTACCTTTGCAGGGGATGGTGTTTGAATCATCACATTTCCACGACTGCTGCGTAGAGGCACTTTTTTTCATATTCTTCCTCGCATATATGTATTGAAATAATTTCTTTACGCCTTCCATATAACCCCTGAGGTGATATGCTAAGTAGAAAGCTATAAAACACATGAGAAAAAATATTTTAGAATTCATCCATTGTCCGTTTTCTTTTTATGAACACATCTTTCTGTGAACACATGAAATAGCTCGACACGATAGTTAAGGCAATAATTAAAATGTCTCGGGTTTTTCGTGACTTGGTGGTTAAAAAATTACATTTCCACCAGGGAATCCTGTATCTATCCAGCCAATGGTACTGATAACGTTGTGGTTCCCTTTGGGAAGATACCCTAGGGCTTCAGCTTCGTATCAAAGAAAAATGGAGACGTAAATTATATATAGCAGTTTCATATGGTCTGAGAGGGACCACCACCGGAAGCTAAGCAGTTTTCGAAAATCGACCTTTCACCAATCTGAGTCGACCTCTCGACTCAGATACTTTAACTCCTTTTAAACATTCTTACACTCTTTCTAGTCTAAATGTCCTTTTAGTGAAAGAATCTGTCAATTGCATTACATATGTGCTAGTCACTCGTTGTTTTTGTTTTCCTGTGAGGAAAAAGAAAGTTCTTCTTCTTCAGAAAAATAACTTTATTTTACCGCTTAGAAGGTTGATCACAAAACATAAGAACTTAGACAATAAAGCTTCTCTACTTACCGGCATTTTTCAAAATGCTGTTAAGTACACAGTATCCCACGACAATCAACACTGAGGTAAAAGAAAAGTGTGGAATCAGAAGAATAATTTTTACGAAGTAAACTGTGTTATTTATACATTATGGCACCGTTACGCTGGGTTTGTTTTAATGGGATTAAATGAAATTTAGTAGACTGCAAAATATATTCCTTTTTTAATTTAAGTTTAACCCTGTATTTAACAATGCCGCATGTAAACGACTCTGGGGAAGAATGCCTTTGAAAACATTAAGGGAAAGAAAATATGCTGGGAACCAGCATTTTCTCCTTTGTTCACAATATTTTCCACCTTTCGAGAGACAAACCCACCGTTTAAGCCTCTTTTTAGGGAGCATATCAGTAATTTTCCTAACGGACAGATTTTTAAAAAAAACTTTGCACATACATTGTTCATCATGTCTCAAGCAGATTACAGTAAACAAAAATATGGGTCACCGTTTTCGTTTCTGAGAAATCTGCTTTTGAAAAAGGCATATACATGTTCAAAATTCAACATATATTAGATTTTACACACCTTTCTTTAATATTAAAAAAAAAAAAAAAAAAAATCCAGAAGAATATACAAATATACACCATTTTGATGAAAATTCATTTAGTTGTGCACAATGGTTGACTTAAAAGCATGGTTTTGAGCATAGTAAATGCACAGATATGCATGCTATATATAGACCATTGAGTAAAAAAGGGAGATAATTTTACCGAATAAACGGTTAAATTTTTAAAAAATACATACTTTCTTACGGACAGTGAAAATAAGGACTCGCTCTAAAAAAAAACAAACATAATAAAATCTTACTTTAGACGACTCTTAGCCTAATGAGCGACACTGAATATAAGAATTTGCTGCAATGCTGGAATATATTGTGCAAAAAAGAGCTATTGCCCACATGAACGTAGGCTTCTTTGTCCGCAATGTTTTCAAAGGTTTCAGTGCCCAACTTCTGAGAGAGCAATATTTCGGCAGTCCTGCTCCAGTTCCATTTCGGTTTTGAGGCATTCCTTAGAGTAGAAAACATTGTGATAAAAGAAGTCCTTGCCCATATACGCAGTGATATCTCTTTCAATTTGTTTTCAAAAGCATATTAATTCATGCTCGGTTTGGTCCTTGATACCGGTATTTTAGTGCCACTTTGTTCCATTCACTTAGTCGTTGTCGATGTCTGTGGGAGATATTACTTTTTTATCCACAATGTTTTAACCCTAGACAGGAGATACGGTACTAGCTTTCATGACAGCAAACATTGTGAGAAAAGGAGAAATATTTTGTAAATAGCAATTTCTGAGGTCCAGCCAAGAGTTTACTTTCCTGGTTTTTCAACACAGCATAGACAAGCAATGTCTTTTGACATTCTATTCCTAGTTTTATATTATCAAGGCCAATAAGCTGAGGTGGGCCCTTTACTACTTCAAAACAAGTGAACATGTCTTATACACCTCAAAATCCTACCTACCCTTATCTAATACTTTTGAAAATAATATGACTCATAGAAATACAACGAAACATCTGGGAAAAAAATAGGATAGGTAAAAGGTCAAAAGACATGGTTGGGAAAGGAGATATTGCTCATCAGGCTCAAATTCTCCTTTTCCGGCAATTTTTTCGAAAGCAGAAATAGCTATGCACCTACAGCTTCAAATTTCCTGCCTTTGTTTGCTTATTCGGTGTGTAACGCTGTCAACAGTATTTTGATTATTCATAGTAACCGTTTGCAAATCATTTCTTTTTTTGCCTGGAATCTTGTTTCAACCAGCATTTGACCTATCATCCTTACACTGGTGAGCCAGTTATTATTCAAAACAAGAGGGCCATGATGGTCCTGGATCGCTCACCTGAGTCAATAGGCGAATTTTCACTCCAGGGTCATAATGACCCAATTCAAAACTCATCTGAGATATTATTTAGACAAACATTCTGACCAACTGTCAGGTCAACTGAGCTGAAAATGTGGCCTCTGGAGTGTCCAAATTGTATTTCTTCAATTTGACCCTGTGACCTAGTTTATGACCCTATATGACCATATTTCAAACTCATCCGAGATATTAAAACAAACTTGTTGACCAAGGCTCAGGTGAATTGGGCAAGAATTGCCGCGTCTAGGGTGCCCACAAAGTATTTCTGTAATTTGACCTAGTGACCTAGATTATGACCCTATGTGACCCGATTTCAAATTCATTCAAGATATCAAGTCAAACATGCTGACAAATTTTCAGGTCTATTGAGCAAATATTGTGGCCTCTACAGTGCCTACAATACATTTCTTTAATTTCTAATGATTTCTAAATGACCCAAGACATCATCAAGTCAAATATGTAGACCAATTTTCAGGTCAATTTAGCTAGAATTGTGGCCTCTAGAGTGCCCACAAGGTATTTCTTCAATGTGATCCAGTGACATTGTTTACGACCCTATGTGGCCCAATTTTGAACTCATCCGAGATATCATCAAGACAAATACGCTGACCAATTTTCAGGTCAATTGAGCAAGAATTGTGGCCACTAGAGCGCCCACAAGATATTTCTTTAAATTTGACTTAGTGACCTAGTTTATGACCTTTTGTGACCCAATTTTGATCCAAGATTTTATCAAGACAAACATGCTGATTAATTTTCAGGTCAATTGAGTAAGAACTGTAGCCTCTATAGCGCCCACAAGGAATTTCTGTAAGTTGACCTAGTGACCTAGTTTATGACCCAGGGCGACCAAAATTAAAACTCGTCGGAAATTTCATCAAGAAAAACAGTCCGACCAATTTTTAAGTCAGTTCAGCAATAAATGTGGCCTCTAAAATGCCCCCAAAGTATTTCTTTAATTTGACCTTGTGACCTAGTTTATGACCCAATGTGTCATAAATTCGAACTCATCCGAGATTTTATAAAGACAAAGATTCTGACCAATTTTCAAGGCAATTAAGCAATAACTGTGGCCTCTAGAGTGCCCACAACGTATTTCTTTAATACAGAAAGCGTTTGATAAGTCAATAATTCCATTTTTTTAATGAAACTGAAAGCCCTTGGCCTTTCTGGATCGGCTGTTCGCCTGTTTTCTTTCTACCTGTCTGACAACAATTAGTAGATGTTTCTGGTACATTTTCTTCCACGGCCAAAATTGAGTGCGGTGTTCCTCGGGGATCGATATTGGCCCCACCTTTTCTTTTTAATTTACGATAACGATCTGTCAGCTGTCGTTAAACACAAGTGTTTATTATATGCAGACGACTCTGCCATATTGGTTCATGGTAAACATATCCATGAAATCAATATTCAGTTCTGAATTGGAAACTGTCAGCGAATGGTTTATTGGTAACAAAATTTCTTTGTATTTGGGCAAAACTGAATCTCATGCAAAGGTCAATGAATTGAATATAGAGACTCAATTAAGTATCTGGGAGCAACCATAGATCAAAGCCTCTCTTTTGAATCTATGACTAGGTCTATTGTAAGTAAGTTTTTATAAAGAAAACCAAAGTTCTTGCATCATATCAAGAAGTTACTGGTTATGTCTGTTATTCAGTGTCACTTAGACTATGCTTCAACAGTGTTGTTTTACTCAAGTACACAGGCTTTAAGAAATAAATTGCAGACCACACAAAACATACTAATCAAATTTGTACTGAATCTTGATTTTAGAATCCACATTGAAAATGAGCACTTCTCAAAACTAGGCTGGTTACCTGTTTCTAAAAGGGTTGACTTTACAACCCTCTGCCATTTCTTTAAAATTAATACCAATACAGCACGTTCATATATGCATGAGCACTTTAATCCTACTGGCGATACCCATCAATATTAAACTAGACTCAGTGTAACTGTCAATGTCAGCTGTGCCTACTCGGAACATTTTTTCAAAGAGAATAGGCGCTTTTCGATTCCTACGGTCAAAGGCTTTGGCAAAAAGTCATTTTCCTGTAGAGGGATTTTGCTCTTGAATGAACTGCCCCAACAGATCAGGGATACCGAAAACTTTCTTGTTTTTAAATCCAAATTAAAAAAAGAGTTTTCGCAGTAATGCGTCTTTCTTCAAAAATAGCCCTTCACTGTGATAAGTTATATATTAAATAGTCATATGTTGTGATAAGTCATTTTGGTTAACTGTGATTTTGTCTATTATGAGGCATGTCTTCCTATGCCACACTTTTTCTTTTTATTTCAAGGACCACAATGGGAATTTATAACCTTTTTTGTTCACTCTCTCTACTTAAATGCAGTTTGACATTATTTCATTAGATGTCCTTTTGTATAGTGCTTTTGTGTTGTCTTATATTTTACACAGAAATAAAACTGATTGTCTGAAATGACCGAGTTCCCTCCGAGTCATTCACAGGGCATGTTCAATCTGGAAAAGGGCTTATCTTTGCATAATGCTTTACCTTAAACGCACATCTTCATATCAGAAAAAGGAATTAACTTTAACGTAATCAACCAAACAGTCAAATTAGCCATTGATATGTGTTTAATATAGAAAGTGATTCATATTCTGTCCAAGATACTGACATTTGTTGAAAAGAGGGGTGGACAATGGTCACGGCAATGAAGAAATTAATGTGAACAAGTACGTGTCGCATCAGCAATTTCAATCAAAACTGTGTGGTACGTTGCCACTGCTTGGTAGTGTACAACATATGGGCAAGTCGTAAAGATTTATCAAAACCATCTTAAGGATTTGATAACTGACGTTATGCACGTTAATCAATTAACAAAATAGCAACGCACCTCTGAACCCTGTCACACACTTATAAGAAATATTAGGATTTAAAAAAATGCTGTCTGGGGAATCGATTGTCCAAAGGGCATTTGAATTCAGTTTCATTCGCAGAAACTAGATACAGGTAAAGTGGAAAATTTAAAATACATTTACCATTTTAGCTGAGTGATTTACCTTTGCGGGGGATGGTGTTTGAATCATCACATTTCCTCGACTGCTGCGTAGAGGCACTTTTTTTCATATTCTTCCTCGCATATTTGTATTGAAACAATTTCTTTACGCCTTCCATATAACCCCTGAGGAGATAGGCTAAAACACATGAGAAAAAATATTTTAGAATTCATCCATTGTCCGTTTTCTTTTTATGAACACATCTTTCTGTGAACACATGAAATAGCTCGACACGATAATTAAGGCAATAATTAAAATGTCTCGGGTTTTTCATGACTTGGTGGTTAAAAAATTACATTTCCACCAGGGAATCCTGTATCTATCCAGCCAATGGTACTGATAACGTTGTGGTTCCCTTTGGAAAGATACCCTAGAGCTTCAGCTTCGTATCAAAGAAAAATGGAGACGTAAATTATATATAGCAGTTTCATATGGTCTGAGAGGGACCTTGTGATATCGGAAAAGGACCACCACCGGAAGCTAAGCAGTTTTTGAAAATCGACCCTTTCACCAACCTCTCGACTCAGATACTTTAACTCCTTTTAAACATTCTTACACTCTTTCTAGTCTAAATGTCCTTTTAGTGAAAGAATCTGTCAATTGCATTACATATGTGCTAGTCACTCGTTGTTTTTGTTTTCCTGTGAGGAAAAAGAAAGTTCTTCTTCTTCAGAAAAATAACTTTATTTTACCGCTTAGAAGGTTGATCACAAAACATAAGAACTTAGACAATAAAGCTTCTCTACTTACCGGCATTTTTCAAAATGCTGTTAAGTACACAGTATCCCACGACAATCAACACTGAGGTAAAAGAAAAAAGTGTGGAATCAGAAGAATAATTTTTACGAAGTAAACTGTGTTATTTATACATTATGGCACCGTTACGCTGTGTTTGTTTTAATGGGATTAAATGAAATTTAGTAGACTACAAAATATATCCCTTTGTTAATTTAAGTTTAACCCTGTATTTAACAATGCCGCATGTAAACGACTCTGGGGAAGAATGCCTTTGAAAACATTAAGGGAAAGAAAATATGCTGGGAACCAGCATTTTCTCCTTTGTTCACAATATTTTCCACCTTTCGAGAGACAAACCCACCGTTTAAGCCTCTTTTTAGGGAGCATATCAGTAATTTTCCTAACGGACAGATTTTTAAAAAAAAAATTTGCACATACATTGTTCATCATGTCTCAAGCAAATTACAGTAAACAAAAATATGGGTCACCGTTTTCGTTTCTGAGAAATCTGCTTTTGAAAAAGGTATATACATGTTCAAAATTCAACATATATTAGATTTTACACACCTTTCTTTAATAATCAATTAAAAAAAAAAAAAAAAAAAAAAATCCAGAAGAATATACAAATATACACCATTTTGATGAAATTTTTTTTTAGATTTTTATTAGCCACGTCAACTGGTATGATGGGAGTCGTGGCCATCTCCCACCATACCTTACAATTCAATGTTAGTAAGTTTCTAAATAATTTGTCAGTACTCTTAAACAAAAGATGTTTCATATACCTAACAAAAATTGTATTTTTTGTAAAGTTGTTCCATCACTTGAATGTGGCCTTATTAAGAGAGAGAGAGAGAGAGAGAGAGAGAGAGAGAGAATCAGAAATCAGGGTAAAAAAACATGAAATAGATGTAAGTATGTGTGTATGTGTGGGTGAGTGGATATGTGCATTTGGAGTAAAGAAATTGGAATCTTTCAGAAATTTTATAGAAATTCGTTAATATTTACTACCTGTGCACTATACTGGCAAAGGAGACTTTGATAAACATGTTCTACAATTGTCATGTGACATTTGTCAATTTCATGTGTGTTTGTGCATTTATGAATATTCAAGGTCAAGTTTAGAGTATTTTTAAAGCCGATCATTGAGGGTATTTTTTGTTTATTCCTACAGTGATAAATATATTTCTTAAGTTCTAAAAGTAGTCTGTCTAATGGTACGTTTGATGTACGTGTGCCTAAAAGTAAAGTTCGACTATCAATTTGCAGTGTATGGTCAAAAGTACTTAAAATTGTTGCTATATTATTAATTAATGATTTGGTGTGTTCACAGTCATGAAATAAATGTAGAATAGTTTCTTCATATTGTTTACAAAATGTACATGAGTTAGTATCTATCAATTTCATTTTAAAAAGCAGAGAATTTGTTGGAATTATTCTATGTATTATTCTTGTTTGAAACCACTGTGTATAAGTTTCTTTTGTGCATTTAAACACATTTCCATGAACTTGCTTCCAATCTATATTTATGTTGTTATATAATGAGTCCCACTAAACTCTACTCGAAGGTATTTCATCGTTGTGTGTCAAAATGTTATAAACATGTTTATTTATGTTACTTTTAGTAAGGATATGAAAGAAATAACAACTAATAGAAGGATTATGACATCCTTTTAAAGCATCCTTTTTAATCAAAATGTGATTTTTTGAAAGGAAAGTTTTAACTGATGTTGTAATGCTATAGAAATTTAAAAAATTCACTTTGTTTCTAGTCATTGTTTTTATGTCCAACCAATTTTTAAAACTTCCATCTACATTTAACAGATCCTTTACATATCTTATACCACAATCGTATAATATTTTATTATAAATGTGCTTAGAATCTACCAAAATATTGCTATTAAAAAACAGAGGCATGTTAACTACATCCAGCAATTTTGTAAAACTACATTTAGAGATAAATACCATAAAAGATTTTAAAACATCAATCCAGAAATCATTTCTTATGTTGGTAATAATTTTTTCACAGTACATCATTCCAAAATTAAATAGTTTGTGTGTGTCAATTACATTATTCATGAATTTATGACAACTTTTACCGCAAGCAACTAGTTTTCTTATCCATTTAATTTTCATACTTTTATTATAGTTATTGACATCAATCATGTTTAGACCTCCTTCCATATAATTTTTTGTGAAGACAGTTTGTTTAATTTTAGCAGTACCGTCCCATACAAATTCATAAAGTGTATTGTTCAGTTGTTTCATAAATTCATTCGTTGGTGATGGTAAACTAATAAATAGATGTGTGAGTAAAGGTAATAAAAGACTTTTGACTACAGTTATTCTTCCAATTGGTGTTAGTTTTCTTTTCTTCCAATAATTTATAGTGTTATTAATGCTTTTGATTTTGCTTTCAAAATTTAACTTTATCATTTTATCTAGATCGACATGGAACTCCAGTCCAAGAAGTTTAAATTTTATTTCCCCCCATGTTAATTTCCATTTCGTCTTGATAGATCTTGTACTATACTTCAAACTGCCAATCCATATAAGTTTTGTTTTGTCGAAATTAACTTTCAAGCCAGAAATATGTGAAAATTTTTCTAGTAATTCAAGAGTACTTTTAATCGATTTTTCAGAACCGTCTAAAAAGAGTGTTGTGTCATCAGCAAATTGTGATATGATATATTCTTCTTTTTTTTATTTTTAGTCCTGTTATATTTCTATCGTGCTTTAATTTAATGTTAAGAATTTCGGTGCAAAGGATGAAAATATAAGCGGATATTGGATCACCTTGTCGACATCCCCTTCTGACTTTGAAATAATCTGAAAGAAAACCATTTATTTGTACGCATACCTCAGTATTGTTCAGAAATAATTTAATCCATTCTTTGAACATTACACCGAAATTAAAATATTCAAGCGTCTTTTCAATAAAATTAAATGATAGAGAATCAAAGGCCTTTTCAAAATCTATTAACATTAAAAGTCCAGGTATTCTATGTTCTTCACAATATTGCATAATGTCATAGACTAGTCTTGTGTTTTCACCTATAAACCTGTCTCTTAAGAACCCAGTTTGGTCGCTTGATATGATATGATCCAAAACGTGTTTCATCCTATTTGCAATACTCCCAGATGCAAGCTTATACAGAACATTTAAAAGAGTGATAGGTCTCCAGTTTTTTAAAAAAACTTTTTTGGTTTATTATCTTTTGGTATGCAAGTTATAGTTCCTAATGTAACATTTGGTGAAAAGGATCTAGAAATAAATGCGTGATTTAATGCTCTTACAACAAAATGACCTATCTTATTCCAGAACACCTTATAAAAATTGGAAGTAAAACCATCCCCTCCTGGGCTTTTGTCATTTTTCATGTTTTTGAGTGTATGTGTTACCTCATTGTATTGTAATAGTCCTTCAAGTTCCTTCTTCTGCTTTTCGTCTAGCTTATTTGAAGTACAGTTTTTTAAGTCATCCTCTAAATTGACGTCAATCAAATTATTTGATTCATTATATAAAGTTTCATAATAATGTTTTGCTTCTTTAAGGATTTCCCTTTGGTCAAATAAGTGATTGCCATCTTCTGTTTCTATAAAGGGAATAGTTTTTGATGCAATATTTTGTTTTTCCAAATTACAGAAATATTTCGTCACTTTTTCTCCACTGTCGACCCAGTTTGCTCTAGACCTAATAAAAAAGCCATGTAGTTTTTCTTTTCGTAAGTTTTCTAACTCTGATTGTAATGAAGATAACCTATCTTTATTCGTTTCATTTAAATTTGTTTCTAAAAAAGAAATTTCATTTTCAATATGTTTTTCTCTCTGGTTTTTTGCTTTTGTTTTATAACTTGAAAATGAGATTGTTTCCCCCCGTATTTCCATAGTTTCCATAAAAAGTTGACCATCTATTATGAATTGTAACTCTGAGCGATCAATATTGATAATATTTTCTCTATCATAAACTGGTAAAGAGTATTGCAGGATAACATTATTTATTTTTTTATTAATGAGATTAACATATTCTATGTCATTTAATAATGAATTATTAAATTTCCAGTATCCTTTCCCATGTTTTTGATTAGAAAACTGTAGTTCAAGTACAATTATAGAGTGATCCGATCTATAGCTTATGTCTATATCACAATTTCTGAGTAATGGAATTAAACTTTTTGTCGTTAAAAAGAAATCCAATCTCCCTCTCTGTAAAGATGAAAAGCGTTTCCAGGTATACTTCCGAGTCTCCCCATGCAAATGTCTAAATGGGTCCATAAGTTCTCTTTCATTGATTGTCTTAATTAAAAGTTTTCTCGAATTGATGTTATGATTAGAATCTTTGTAGTTTTCATAGTCAATTGAGCTATCAAGAACAAGATTAAAGTCACCACATACAATGATATTATCCATTTTTCCAAAAGAATCAATATGACTAAAAGCATTTATAAAAAATCCAGGGTTATCAGTATTTGGTGCATATATATTTGCGAGTATAATTTGTTTGTCGCTGTAAGATATATTGAGAGCAATAAACTGTCCCTTAGTATCTTTTCTGCATGCCAAAACTTTGATATCTGTACCTTTTTTTATCAAAACAGCTACTCCTTTTGAATTTGAACTACCATGACTAAAGAAACAATTTCCTTCCCATTCTTGATAAATTTTATTTTCAATTTCTTCAAAAAAGTGAGTCTCTTGTAAACATAAAATGTCAACGTTCTTTTCTTTAAAGAGTGTGAATATATCAAATCGTTTTTTAGTATTTTTCAGTCCACGACAATTGTAGGAACAAATTTTCAAACTACCTATATTCGGTCATCAGAAGCATCAGTGTTATCAATATATCATCATTTTTAATTTCTCCGTTGTAACCAGTATAGTTTACCGTTAAATGCATTGTATGGGTGAATGCTATGTTCGGGTGTTCTGAGTAATGTTTGAGTAGAAAGGATAAAAAAACTGAAAGAGAATTTGTGTACATTGTGCGAGAGTGGATATTTCTGTATACACGTTTTTTTTTTTACACAATACATTATTAGCGGATCTCAATCGTAAATTTGAAACCTAAAAACCGGGCCGCCACCCAAAAATTGGGTTTGACCATCGGTCTGTAACTAATTCAGGGAAGCGGTAGGAGGAAACATGTATGCCAATTATTTCTTTTTCCGCATTGTTTCAAAAAGTATTAATTTCAAGACGTAAGAACTCGTGTTAATGGACAGTCAAGGTTTCAAACGAGCGCGTTAAAATGGAATGAAAAGTAAATGTTGATAAGAAAAGAAGGGAAGGAAAAAGGGAAAGCCGTCAGAGATCAGAGAAAAGCTGCATACACATGTTAGCCGATCTCAGCGCATATTGGCTGCAAGTACATATTAAAAAAGAATTTTTCAGATCATTTAAAGGAACGATTACAAAAAAAAAAAAAAAAAACAGTCTTACCAAACACGCACATGGACTTTATAACAAGGGTCCGATATCACTACCTGTGACGTCACACCGACGTACGTTGTGAGGGGTGCGAATACAAGCAATGAAAGGTCTAGAAAACAGATCAACGAAAAGAATTGACAGTGATTAGAATTCATGTAGACGAAACAAAAACGGAGAAAGTGAGTCGAGGTCAAAACGACAAGTATGTATTGGCCGACCACATACACGATGTCCGTAAAAATATATCGAAATAATTCTACATACCAGACTAAAGGGACCAATGAACAATGTATGGAACTCATGTGTATAAAACAAAAAACAAAAAAAAAATGGACAAACTGAGCCTAGTTCAGCCTGCACGTATATACCGGCCACACATGGTACACGCTGTTCTCAAAACCATGTCGGACAGTTCTATATGACAAAGTAAGGGGAACAGTGAACAGTAAAAGAAACTCATATACATGTACATTAAACAAAATACGGAAAAAGTGAGCCGATGCCAACCTGCACGAATGTGTTGGCCGGCCACGGCACACGATGTCCGCAAAACCATGTCAAATTAATTATACATAGCAGACAAAGAGACCAATAAACAATATATGGAATTCGTGTACATTAAACAACAACAACAAAAAAAAAAAAAAAAAACGAGAAAGTGAGCTGAGGTTAACCTGCACAAATGTACTGGCCGACCACGGCACACGTTGTCCGCAAACATATGCAAATATTGAGTGAGACTAAACTATATGACTAATCCACATGAAAAAAAAAAATGTCAAAATAGTTCCGCATAACAGAGTAGGGGAACAATGAACAGTGAATAGAACTTACATATACACAAAACAAAAACATAAGAGGTAATCCGAGGCCAGCCTGCCCATATGCACTGGCCGACCACGGCACACAGTGTCCTCAAAAGATGTCAAAATAGTTCTGCATAGCGAATCAAGGGGAACAAAAAACATTGAATGGAACTTACATGTACATAAAACAAAAACGTAAAAAAAAAGAGCCGAGGTCAACCTGCATGTAGGTACTACTGGTCGACCACGGCACACGTTGTCTGTAAAAAAAAAGTAATTCTGCATAGAAAAATAATGGAAACAATGAACAATGAATGGAAATCGTATGTACATAAGACAAAGTACGGAGAAAAATGAGCCGGGGTCAGCCTGTCCGTATGTATCGGTCGACCACGACACACATTGTCCGCAAAAAAATGTCAAAATAGTTGCATGGCAGAATAAGAGAAACAATGAACAGTGAATGAAACTATTATGTACATAAAACAAAAACGGAGAAATAGAATAGAGATCGGAACGCACCCCTATGCAGGCCAATCATGTCACACATTGCTCAATAAGAACAAGTAGGTATAGCTCTGTATGGTAGAATAAGACTTGCAATGAATGAAGCCTAAATATTCAAAGAATGAACATGGTGCGACAGAATTAGACCGCAAGCATACGCAAGCCGATCTTTTACAATCATAACAAAGTAGTTCAACATAGCAGAATAAGGATTACAATAAACAGCTTAATAACATTCAAATGTATATAAAACGAAAACGAAAGAAGTCAACTGAGGTCAGACTGCACCGACATGCAGGCCGATCATAGGTTATATTTTCCGAAAAAAAGAAAATATATCTCTAAATGGCTGAGTGAAGGTGACAGTAATTTGAATTCATATACATTAACGAAAACAGTGATTCAAAATCAAACTACATGCATACGCAAGCCAACCATAATCCACATTGTCTATAAATAAACTCTTCGTAGCAGAATGAATGGTACAGTAACGGTAAATGGAACTCAAATGCACGTAAATTATAATCGGACACATTGAGCCAAGATCAGACTGCACTTACATACAGGCCGATCATGGGCCACACTGTCCGATGAAAAGTGTTAAAGTTTAAGTCAATCTTTATGTCAAAGTATAATTTAAAAAAAAAACAAACAAACAAAAATTGGGTGAATTTCAAGTAGACCTAAAAAGGGAGAATGTCAAACAGGATCAGACCCCATAGACAAACTGGGCCGAACACGGCATATCCCGTCTCCCAGATATTTTTAAATGAATCTGTACGCTAAAAAAATATGGGTGTAATTGACCGTGAATGGGACTTATTTGCACATAAAAACATAAACTAAAGAAAATGAAAGCAAGAACATGAACAAAAGTCGGCCCACACGTACATGCAGTCTGATCCATAGCTCACACTGTCCGCAAAAGCATGTAAAAAGGATATGTGTAGAATGGTATTGAGTATAACACACAGTTAATTCTTTACCAAACAACAAAACTTTAGACTGGTAAAAATCGAAATGACTTGCAGACGACAGATCAAATGCAACTGTACAAATGATTCCTGTTTTAGATAAAGAAGAAAAACATTGTGGGAAAAGGAGAAATACGCTGGTTATCAGCATTTTCTCATTTTCCCACAATGCCCTCAATAGCCTTCTTTTACAGGGGTGTTAACCCTTTCCCAAACAATCCCTGGTTTTTACTGGTCTGGAATAGTAGCCTTTTGAAAACACTATTTTGATGAAAATTCATTTAGTTGTGCACAATGGTTGACTTAAAAGCATGGTTTCGAGCATAGTAAATGCACAGATATGCATGCTATATATAGACCACTGAGTAAAAAAGGGAGATAATTTTACCGAATAAACGGTTAATTTTTTAAAAAATACATACTTTCTTACAGACAGTGAAAATTAGGACCCGCTCTAAAAAAAAAAAAATCTTACTTTAGACGACTCTTAGCCTAATGAGCGACACTGAATATAAGAATTTGCAGCAATGCTGGAATATATTGTGTAAAAGCTATTGCCCACATGAACGTAGGCTTCTTTGTCCGCAATGTTTTCAAAGGTTTCAGTGCCCAACTTCTGAGAGAGCAATATTTTGCAGTCCTGCTCCAGTTCCATTTCGGTTTTGAGGCATTCCTTAGAGTAGAAAACATTGTGATAAAAGAAGTCCTTGCCCATATACGCAATGATATCTCTTACAATTTGTTTTCAAAAGCATATTAATTCATGCTCGGTTTGGTCCTTGATACCGGTATTTTAGTGCCACTTTGTTCCATTCACTTAGTCGTTGTCGATGTTTCTGGGAGATATTACTTTTTTATCCACAATGTTTTAACCCTAGACAGGAGATGCGGTACTAGCTTTCATGACAGAAAACATTGTGAGAAAAGGAGAAATATTTTGTAAATAGCAATTTCTGAGGTCTAGCCAAGAGTTTACTTTCCTGGTTTTTCAACACAGCATAGACAAGCAATGTCTTTTGACATTCTATTCCTAGTTTTATATTATCAAGGCCAATAAGCTGAGGTGGGCCCTTTACTACTTCAAAACAAGTGAACATGTCTTATACACCTCAAAATCCTACCTACCCTTATCTAATACTTTTGAAAATAATATGACTCATAGAAATACAACGAAACATCTGGGAAAAAAATAGGATAGGTAAAAGGTCAAAAGACATGGTTGGGAAAGGAGATATTGCTCATCAGGCTCAAATTCTCCTTTTCCGGCAATTTTTTCGAAAGCAGAAATAGCTATGCACCTACAGCTTCAAATTTCCTGCCTTTGTTTGCTTATCCGGTGTGTAACGCTGTCAACAGTATTTTGATTATTCACAGTAACCGTTTGCAAATCATTTCTTTTTTTGCCTGGAATCTTGTTTCGACCAGCATTTGACCTATCATCCTTACACTGGTGAGCCAGTTATTATTCAAAACAAGAGGGCCATGATGGTCCTGGATCGCTCACCTGAGTCAATAGGCGAATTTTCACTCCAGGGTCATAATGACCCAATTCAAAACTCATCTGAGATATTATTTAGACAAACATTCTGACCAACTGTCAGGTCAACTGAGCTGAAAATGTGGCCTCTGGAGTGTCCAAATTGTATTTCTTCAATTTGACCCTGTGACCTAGTTTATGACCCTATGTGACCATATTTCAAACTCATCCGAGATATTAAAACAAACTTGTTGACCAAGGCTCAGGTGAATTGGGCAAGAATTGCCGCCTCTAGGGTGTCCACAAAGTATTTCTGTAATTTGACCTCGTGACCTAGATTATGACCCTATGTGACCCGATTTCAAATTCATTCAAGATATCATCAAGTCAAACATGCTGACAAATTTTCAGGTCTATTGAGCAAATATTGTGGCCTCTACAGTGCCTACAATACATTTCTTTAATTTCTAATGATTTCTAAATGACCCAAGACATCATCAAGTCAAATATGTAGACCAATTTTCAGGTCAATTTAGCTAGAATTGTGGCCTCTAGAGTGCCCACAAGGTATTTCTTCAATGTGATCCAGTGAAATTGTTTACGACCCTATGTGACCCAATTTTAAACTCATCCGAGATATCATCAAGACAAATACGCTGACCAATTTTCAGGTCAATTGAGCAAGAATTGTGGCCACTAGAGCGCCCACAAGATATTTCTTTAAATTTGACTTAGTGACCTAGTTTATGACCTTTTGTGACCCAGTTTTGATCCAAGATTTTATCAAGACAAACATGCTGATTAATTTTCAGGTCAATTGAGTAAGAACTGTAGCCTCTATAGCGCCCACAAGGAATTTCTGTAAGTTGACCTAGTGACCTAGTTTATGACCCAGGGCGACCAAAATTAAAACTCGTCGGAAATTTCATCAAGAAAAACATTCCGACCAATTTTTAAGTCAGTTCAGCGATAAATGTGGCCTCTAAAATGCCCCAAAGTATTTCTTTAATTTGATCTTGTGACCTAGTTTATGACCCAATGTGTCATAAATTCGAACTCATCCGAGATTTTATAAAGACAACGATTCTGACCAATTTTCAAGGCAATTAAGCAATAACTGTGGCCTCTAGACTGCCCACAAGGTATTTCTTTAATTTGACCTAGTGACTTAGATTATGTCCCCAGGTAACCCAATTTTACAGTTGTCCTAGATTTCATCAACAGAAACATTCTGACCGATTTTTGGGTCAATTGAGCAATAAATGTGACCTCTAGAGTGCCCACAAGGTATTACTTTAATTTGACCTAATGACTTAGTTTATGACCCTAACTCATCCGAGATTTAATTTAGACAAACATTCTGACAAATTTTCAAGTCAATTGGGTAAACAATGTGGCCTCTAGAGTGCCCACAATGTATTTATTTAATTTGACCTAGTGACCTAGTTTATGACCCTAGGTGACCCAAACTCGAACTCCTCCGAGATTTCATCAGGACAAACATTCTGACCAATTTTCAGGTCAATTGAGTAAGAAATGTGGCCTTTAGAGTGTCCACAAGGTATTTCTTTAATTTGACCTAGTGACCTACTTTATGACCACAGGTGACCCAATTTCGAACCCATCCGAGATTTAATCAAGACAAACATTCTGACCGATTTTCAAGTCAAATGAGCAAAAGAAAAAGTGGCCTCTGAACTGCCCACAAGGTATTTCTTTAATTTGACCTAGAAAAAACGTAAAGATTGCAGAAGATGTAGTGAAACGGGGGTCCCTATAAACTTAGAAACGGAACCGAAACGAAACGCAACGGAATGCAACAGAACGAAACGCAACAAAACCGAACGAAACGCAATTAAACGAAACGGAACGAAACGAAACGGAACAAGACTCAACGAAACGAAATAGAACGAAACGAAAAAGAATGAAATCTAGCAAAGTGATTTTTATTTTACTATTTTTTTCCCATTTTATCGTATATCTTTTGTATAATTTCTTATTGCTTTGTTTTATGGGAAGAGCACACAGAAACAATTGCTGAAAGGTCGCGTCATCTTATGCGTGGTTTGCGGGTTTGAAAACCTAGTAAAATCAAAATTAGTTGATCTAATCGACAATCCTTTACCAGGACCTGTGTTTCGGAAAGTTGCTCAAACTCCATCATATTTGATGCAAGATTTTGGATGGAAATGAAATTTTATTTTATTTCTATTCTGTTCTTCTTTCATTTTGGTACCAAGCTCATGTAACTCAGCTGGTAGCGTACAGGACTTGAGAAAAGGGGGTCGCTGGTTCGATCCCCGGCTCGGCGAATTTCTTTCCGAGGATTGATGACAGTCATTGCGACAAGATTCGCTCCGCTCTCACGCTGACCACTGTTTCGCCGATGGTTACGTGGGTAAGCAGCCAGTGGCTTGGACAGAATATTGTGCATATTACTGTCAAAAGAAACTCCATGAAAGCATGGATAGGTGCACTGGCCGCCGCGATATAACAGAAATATTGTTGAAAACGGCCTTCAACGCGATCCAATTAATCATTTTGATATTTTTATTACTTTCACAGGGTGCCGGCATATTTCGCATGAACACCATATTATGCCGTCAATACCTTTGAGGTGCTGAGTCGATGCCCTTCAAGATGCTTTTAGTCGACCCTTGCGAGTATAGAGTCCCCACAGATGTTTTTTTTTTTTTTTAAACATTTTTCCCATATTAATAAGTCAATAAGAACTTGTAAGATAAAGAGATGGCTTCAGGTCTGAAAAGAGACAAATGGGTAGAGTTGTTCGTTAGAACCGCTTTGTGGTGAATGGCTACATCAGCAGAGGGAGATAAATTCAGTCTAGAAGAAATCATCTTCAGTCTCCAAGACATCACTTTGTTACCAATAAATGTATAGCATGTTTATAAATGAATCCGAACATTCGCACAGGATCTGACGGTAAGCAGTAGCTTATTTTAAATCATCTGAGAATGTCAAGTGGGTTGCAACACCACTGACGAATAAGAATCCTTACTCACACGACATTCAGCGGATAGAGAGAATTTTTCGCACGACAGCAGTAAGGTTATTATTTTCTATAAAAAAAATGACACTATATTGACATTATCTAGGAAAAGATTCGCTCTTCTTATGCAAAATTGCTATGTGAAAATTATATAAGTCAAAGGCCCAATAGCGGCCAAAATCACAATGCTGGTGTTGAAATGCATTTCAATTTTAATCATACCAAATCAAAGTACGGAACATATTGTGAGGATGACAATCTGTTGTTGTGTGGTAAGTCCAACTGTTAGCCGCAGGCAGAAAAAAATGAATTTTAAAATCATGCAAAAAGTAAACAAAAGATGGAGCCAGTAGGCAACTTTTAACCTGATTTTAAAATTAATTTCTCTGCCAGCGACTAACACTTGGACCGACTGTACAATATCAGATTGTCATTTTCATACTTATTTCCACACTTTTAAATGATACGATATGGATTTAAATGTATTTTGGTACCTGCTTTGTTTACTTTTGGTAGCTATTGTTACTTTAAGAAAATTCAGGAACTGACTGAACTAGAATCCAAACCTTTTCCTCCAACATCAAAGGAACTTACAATGATCACGTTTAAAAAATGATAGGATATGTTATAATTAAAAGAGAAACACCCTTATCCAATGACGGCCGCGAATGTCCAAGCTGCCCCGGGTCAAACGATTTTTTTTTTTTTTTTTCAATACTTCATTTCTAGTTTCTAAAATGTAACATAAAAATGTTATTTTCAATCCAGTTGTTTACAATCAGTGTAATGCATTAGATACTAATAATACTAAATAGAAATAAAGTTGAAAGAAAGTTAAAAGTAAAGAGATAATCAGCGCACACGTACTTTCGCATGTTTATAACGAAGGTCTTTTCTGTCGGATTATGGACCTTAAGATGACTTAGGGTTTTTCTTCTGACGACATATGATCTGAAAGGTTAAAGTGCCTTTCACGACTATAGATGTTTTTGTGGCAAGTGTAGATCAAGGTCAGACCACACAAAATGTACAGTCTGAGGTTTGATCAACATTGTCTTCTTTGCTGAAACTTTTAAATGACAACAACCTTGAAATCGCACGTAATTCGATTGTATTTCTTCACTGAAAATGTCATATGGCTTAATTCGGCCCTCTAAAGGTTAAACCAGTGGAAGTGCTTCATTGATATTCTGGCCTGTTTCTGACTAGATGTTCCCCCAGCCGGCCGGGGGGTAGAATTCGCCGGCTACCAGTCCTGTAGAGTGGTAAGACCCCACCAATGGACCCGCCTGTTTGCCGTGGGTGGAGACTCGTAAGCCGGAAAAGAGGGTCCTGGCAGTTGAGGGGAGCCCAGGGATCTCCAGCTCTTCAACACACTGCTTCGGCCTCGGCTTCGGTGTAAACGAGAGCCTAGATGGACCCGGTCTAGTGCAATCGGCTGGTCGTTTTTAGATTTGGGCATCATTTATTCATACCGAAACTTAGCTAATACCTGTACTGGTTCCAAATGACATGATCATTGCATGAACTTGAAAAGTTTTTTTCTGTATACAGTAGGCATCTTGTACAGCCTTTACATAAGTTTTGGCATATTCATACATCGTCAGTATGTTCAAATTAATAGTTTTTACTTTGCATTACATGTTTTAGTCCCTAGTCTAATATAGGCTCATAGGCTAATTGGGTGGTATAGGTTTCGTTATTGAGGCAGCAGCTTCCATGGCTGTTCTCTGATTCCCAGCAATTAGCCATGCTTGCTGTATGTCGCTTTGCTTTATCCTTGCTGCCCGAGTATATCATCTGGGTAACCCTGGCATGGGGAGCTGGATACTCCGCTCCATATTCCATGTCCCCTAGTTGGGCTCCGCGGTGGGCGGGGACCACAGATGATGAACATCAAGTACTTCAATATGGATCACCAAAACAAAAAACGAAACCGTGATCAGCTAGATGCAGACCTGGACAATGTACAATCGACTAATTCTGTGTTTCCTCGATTCCTCATGATTGACTCAACTGTACCCGACCAGCCACTTTCAAAATTATCTCCTTTCGTAATAGAGAAGGTACTTGTGGGAATAGCTGGCAGTCCGAAATCGGTGAAAAAGCTAAAATCTGGAAGCCTTTTAGTAGAAGTTGAAAAGGCGACTCATGCTCAAAATTTAATGAAATTGAAGCACTTCTTCAACATACCTGCAAAGTGTACTCCGCACAGTAGCTTGAATACCTCTAAAGGTATTATTCGTTGCCCTGATCTTGCTGATGTTTCTGATGATGAAATAACATCAGAATTGTCGAGTCAGAATGTTACAGCAGCAAGAAGGATTACAGTTTTCAGAGATGGTGTAAGAAGACCCACCAACACACTTGTATTGACTTTTAGTTCTTCTATCCTACCTAAATCACTTAAGGTAGGATTTCTGAAAGTAGCAGTGGACCTTTACATACCTAATCCACCTCAATGTTATTGTTGTTTTAAGTTTAAGCATCATGAAAAAAGATGTAGATTTAACCAAGGTGAAGAATTTTGCCGACGTTGTGGTAATTCAAACCTTGTACACAAGGCTGAAACATGTGAGTTTGAAATCAGATGCATTAACTGCAAAGGCGACCATGTTGCAACTTCTCGATCTTGTCAAGTTTGGAAGAAAGAGAAAGAGGTTGTTACTGTGAAATACACAGAAGGACTCTCTTTTCCCGAGGCGAGGAAAATTGTGGAAGCTAGGCACAAAGCACAACTTAAGTGCTTCATATGTATCTGTGTCGAAAACATCTTTGTCAAAACAGGTACAGCGTAGGGATGCACAAACCCAAACCGTTGATACTGTTGTTCAAACCTCGGATAAACCAGTAAGCGAACATGCTCATCTGAAACCTTCAAGTCCTAACAAGAGTACTGCATGTAGCCAACCAACTGTAAAAAAAATCTAATAGTTCACAAGTACAAGCAAAGGCTCCAAGTAGCCCTAATCAAAAGAGAAACAAATCTCCTCCTAAAGTTGTCTCGGATCGCCTTCCTAAGGGATCTGGCGACAAAATAAAACAACATAACCGCTTTGAATGTCTTGATGAAGACATGGAAGCGGAAGACTCATCAGCAGAGTCCAACACAAATAAGCAAGGAAGAATTATCAAACTCAATAACAAAAGATGAATAAATACATACTTCTGTTGCTTTATGGTATCTTCTTCATCTCAGATTTAGCAATGAGTAATAACATTCTGCAATGGAATTGTCGTAGTATTAAATCTAACTTTGGGGAATTAAATCTATTAGTTAATGAACAGAAACCAGTAGCGGTTTGTTTACAGGAAACTTTTCTAAAAGACTCCGATAAGTTTACTTTAAAATATCGCTCTTGTTATTTAAAAAACTTTAGTGGTAACGATAAAGCTTCCGGAGGTGTTGCTGTGATTGTGAACAATAGTGTTCCACATCATGCTCTAAAGCTCGAAATGAAACTTTCGTAAAGTATGTGCAAAATTTCCAAGGTTACTTTTGAGACCAACATACATACGTCATGTATACACGTGTGGCAATTTAAACCTTTATAGGTCGAAAAAGTGGTCAGATAATCCCTAGCTAAAAGACCTGTCGGCTATTTAAGGCAAAGTTCGAGTTTAGTTGCATGTAATGGATGGACATATCCAGTCCACGTATTGACCAGAATTATCAATGCCGAGACTTAAAGAAAATTTACTAGAAAGAGTCGTAGGTATGCTGGAGGCTTGCCTTCCTACTACAGAGGTTGCAGTTCATGTTGGCGCATTCGCGCAAGCATTTAGTCGCCTCTTCGGCGATATGCGCAAACCTGGAGTGCAAACACTTACACGTAGCGGCAGACCGCGCATCACGACTCGATCCTAAGACCAATATATCGTGAATCAGTACCTACGAGACCTACGAACAACAGTTACAGCCGCTGTTAGCCCCGGAATCGTTTAGCTGATAACGGTTTGCACAGACGTTGCCTGTACGTCCGCTCGGTTCTGACGCGCCGCCATCGCAATTATAGATAACAATTGGCCATAGGACACATAAACTAGACAAGATAGCGTTGGCGGATAATTATTGTTTTCTGATGAGTCGAGGTTTCTGTTGTCTCGAGCTAATGGCCGTGTGCAACTGTTCTGGCGCAGGAATGAACGTTATGCTGACTGTTGAGTACTGCAACGCGATCGTTTTGGGGACTGGGATCAATTATGGTGCGGATCGGAATTGCTTACGGGTATTGTGCCCCACTCGTCGTTATTGGGGGAAACTTGAATTCCCGAACAAATAGGGAAAATAATCTAGGCCCTCACATTGTCCCCCTGATTCGCCTGGGCAGCAGCATAATTGCATCACTGATGGTTGCCCTATAATTGAAGAACATTTTAATGATGATTTATTTCAATAACAAAGTGAAGAATAATTCAGATACACATTAATACACAATAATAGCCCGATCTTCGTGCGTACAGCTGCTATCAGATCTTAATATTTACTTTTTTCATTAATTGCAATCAACAATAGGATAATTCAAAAAAAAAAAAAAAAAAAAATGATGTTGATTTTACTTCTGCTTGAATTTTTATATTTCGTTTCGTTCTATTTTGTTTCGTTTCGTTGGGTCTGATTCCGTTTCGTTTCGCTCCGTTTCGTTTCGCTGTGTTTCGTTCCGTTTCGTTGCGGTTCCGTTTCTAAGTTTATAGGGACCCGTGAGACGGAGAGGGTTGGAAATACAGTAAATGATAAGTTTTGTTGTTCTTTTTTTAGTATTATTTCGTTCTTGACTCTAAAATAAAATGAGGACGCCTTCATTTATTTCAATGCGTGATTTTAACAGAGTTACTGTCAGGGTGACCCAAATTAGCGATGGCGGCGGTGAAATCAGATAAATCTATTTAGTGTAGACAATATCAGACTGCAGGTGATGTGCCATCTGATCAGAAAATCACACTGCATGCGCCAAACAGATTCTAGGTGGTTGGCTACTTACATTTGTACAACATATAAACTATAAACTACTCGAACTAAACAATGAAAACAGTAGATGAGATAAATTGCAACCCTTTACCACACTATCTCGAGTTTTCAAGAAAGAGGCCATTGTTGAAGAAGGAGAAAACGCCGGTAACCAGTCTTTTCTTCTTCTCCCACAGTATTTCGTATGTTTCTGAAACCAATTCAGTCATTTTAGCGGAATTTCATTTGTCGTCCACAAATGCTCTCAAACTGAACCAGTCTGAAATTTTGTCATCGGGTAGAGAGATAACTGCTCACAGCGTAGCAATATATAATGGCACAAGATGTGCCATATGATCATCAATCTACGCTGTGCCTATTATATGGTTCTCAAAGGGTGACTATTTACAAATGTACAAAATATCAAGTACTCAGAATATACAATGGTGGAAGATATGTAGACATGTAAATTGCTGCTAACAGTATGGACAATATTGGGCTGCACATGATGTGCCGCCTGACCCAAGATCTACAATGTACGCATGGGTGACTATTTACGATTTTACAAAGTGCCAGGTATGTTATATACCGACAAAATGTCTTAAAAACATATGCCCCCTTTCCCTATTACTAATTACAGATGTTGCCGACAGCAGTCTACTCACATTTGTGAGATCGAACAAGGAATTACGAACATAATAGTATTTGAGATATTTTTACTTCGCGAGTTTTTATAAATATGACATTATTCAAATGATTTTTTCTTGTTACGTTGCTCATTTAGTTTGAATCGATAAGAAAGTTGGAAAAAAAAAAAAAACTTTGGGTGCTTTAGTTGGAGCGAAACAAAGACTAGAATAAAACTGAAATAAACGTTCTTTCTCTATGTAGTCGACGCCATTTCTGGTTTGTTTGTCGGGCGTAACAACCAAAATACCTTGTTACTAAGGTGGGCGTGCCAAACTCGCGTTTGCAGAAAAGTCAATTGTATCGGAACAATTCTAGAATTGACCTTTCTGCAAACGCGAGTTTGGCACGCCCACCTTAGTAACAAGGTATTTTGGTAGCGGTGTCCAACAAACAAAGCAGACAATGGCGCCGACTACATAGAGAAAGAGCGTTTATTTCCGTTTTATTCTAGCTTATGTTTCGCTCTGATTGAAGCACCGAAGGGTTTTTCACCAACTTTCTTATCAATTCGAACTAAATCAGCAGCGTAACAAGAAAAAAATACCTTGAATAATGTCATATTTATAGGAAATCGAGAAGTAAAAGTAGCGCAAATATGTTCGTAATTCCGTGTTCTGTCTCGCAAATGTGAGTAGATTGCTGTCGGCAACATCTATAATTAGTCATAGGGAAAGGGGCATAACTTTATAAGACATTTTGTGAGTATATAACATGTCAGTTTAACAGTATCCAGTATACACATGTAAGAAAAGGAGTTACAATTTAACCCTTTACCACGCAATCCGGTGCTTTAACGACCTTGAAGGAAGAGACTTGTGAAAACTTTTCTCCTTTTCCTAGATGTTTTCAGCCCTTTTAAGACAAATCTCACCATGGAAGCAACGTTTAATTTGTCGACGGCATTTTTTTTTTTTTTTTTTCAAATTAGACGAATCAAGTGTTATCTTGTCAGGTAATGCTTTACTTAACACTTCTAACACCTGTTCGAGTAAAAATCAATAGGTTTTATTCTAAGTAATCAATTAAGAAAGTGGTTTGTCTTATTTTTAGCAGATGTATATTGTAAAAGCCTTTTAAATTGGGGGTATTTTTTGTCAAATGAGGTGATAATAAGGGTTATACTGATTTTGAATGGACGTGCATAATAAATCTGTTACGCGACGATCATAGGGAAAACAAACAATAAGTCGAACCAGGCCAAAGTGCGATTAACAGTCACATGTAATCGTCTGAATGAAACAGGAATAAAATATGAATGCTCCCTATAGTATTTTAAAACAAAAATCAAAGAACATCTGACGTTTGCAAAGTCAACTTATATATGAAACAGAATGACGAGTTGCTGTCAATAAAATATACTCCTTCCTGTTGCTCGTTTCGTACAACGATTACGACTGTCTACGAGTAATGCTTGGAGTTCAAAAGATGTTCGTTGGGTTAGATTGCAATAAGTAGTTTAACAATAAACTTTGGCGTTATCGTTCTTTCTTTCCCGAAAGATTAAAAAAAAAAAAACAAAAAAAAAAACTGCTTTTCTGTTGTTTGGTAGAGAGGCTGGTTTTTCGGAATCCAGATTAAATCTACCGACGACATTTACGTGGTTTTTGGAATAGATAAATTCAGTTTTCCGTTCAGCGTATATTATGTAACAATTATCTTACCACATAATTCTTATCTGCAACTTTAATTCATTTTGAAATAATTATTCTATAATCCAATTTTCTTTGGTTTACACGAAAAGAAAAAAAAAAAAAAAAAAAACATAGTCTATCAATAGTAAAGCTGCAACTTTGTCCGACCCTTTTGTTTATATGGCGAGCTATACTGCGTTTTGATTGGCTGATATGACCTGTCAATCAAAATCGGCAGAAAGGTCAATTGCGTAAGTGATTTTATCGATATTTATCGATTACCTGCGTAGGTAGAATCTCTGCGCAAAGCGGGAATGCCTGGGACAAAGTTGGATTTTTTACCCGATTAAATGAAATTAATTTTTACCTGATAAAATGAAAGAAAGAGTGATTTTGTTCTCTTTAGTATCATTTTTCACCATTCATCGTATGTTTTTTTTAACTTTTGGATTTCTATGTCATTTTATCTTAGATTTAAATTAAACACGTTTTTACCCTCGATGTTTGTGGGTTTTTAAAAAGGGTTCATTTGTTTTTAAGAGGTTAAAGGTTAAATTGAAAACACATTTTGGTCGTCAGAAAAGTTAAGTTTTCACACCAAATGTGCCGTCGATATAGATTGATAAAGGTGATAATTACAAAATACAGGTGCTTTAACTTTCATTAACGTGGTCACATCCTTTACCGTTGTTTATTACATGGGTGGTGAGGCATTCAAAGTTTGCAGCTGAACAGTGGAGATTTTGCCATAAACACGAAGCTTTAAACGAGTTTTTGATTTGACTGACTTTGTATTGTGCAGTGCGCATACGTAAACATGTACAACGACATTTGAAGAGCTCTGAAAAAATAAAACAGATTATTAGTGTTGATTCAAACGGCTTTTGATGACATGATTTTACCTGCGGTTGTATAAATGTATGGACTTTATGCAGAGCAAGAAAAAGAGAAGTTCAAATGATGGAAAAGGAAACAAAAAGACAAAAGCAACATCTCCATTACTGACTACAGTACACGGGCCTGACGAGGGTCAGAAGCAGTCAAAACAGTTTATCTAGCGTTCAGAATAAACATAAACCAATGTAAACACAGTAAGTGAACCAACTGACACAAACAAACAATTTGACACTGTCCGATCAACGCAAGATTTGTCCGGTTCTTATAGAGCTCTCCAGTAAATACTCCTCCATTCTATTTCCCAACAAATATGAGTTATCCTCAATACACCTTCCCAGGACCGCATGTGCAATTACTTCATTCTCCTTCGTCAGTCTTAATCCCCTCCATGGGCCACTGTGATAAATGAAGACATTAAAACAATTAATTCGTCAGTAGTCAAGATTAATAAAATCGAGAGAAATGTGGATAGAATTAAGAACCTTAAAAGCAAAGTCAAGTCAATGGATATCATAATAAGAGTTTCGAAAAAAGGTATGCAGTTTATCGACAAAGAGTTTGATGATTCTATAAAGTTAATACAAACCTCGGAAACGGATATGAAAGCCTTGTCTGATCAGTGCGAAAAGTTCGACTTTGTCCTAGAAAATATTGAAACACAGAATGAATCATTCCTTGCAAAAACTGACGACTTAGAATTCAGAAGGAGGCGGGAAATTTTGCTCTTCCACGGCATCAAGGAGAGGGACGACGAGAATCGTGAGAATTTGGTCAAAGAATTTGTAAATGAAAAACTTGAAATCACTGGAGACATTTTACTCGATAGAGCACATAGGATCAGAAGGCCGACCACAAGTAAATGTAGACCGATCATAGTAAAATTCCACAACTAAAAACAAAGAAAACTCGTAAGAAAGGCAGCTCAGGATGAAGCACTAAAGGCGGAGAATCAGCGTGTAGGTGTGCAACAAAGTAGGTGTTACAGAAAAGGAGCCAACTTTATCCAATCATGGATAGAGAGCGCTATAAATACCAGCGCCCACAGCTAAGAGGAAGAGTAGCTTTCTAGCTTTGGTTTGAGTTGGTAGTTTAGAACCTGGGTAAAAATTAAAATGTGAAACTTACACTAAATTTTGTCCGTTCCTTTAATACGATCACAATACCACCGAGTAGTTCAAGAGCAGTTCCACAGATCTAATTTGACTTTTTTGATGAGGTTATTTAGGGAGTCGAACGTTATACTAGTAAAAGGAAAACATTTGTGATAGGCGATTTAAACTCGAGAACGGCTAACTTGTCAGATATATTTTATGAGAATGATATGTATAACTCGGATCATTTTTCTGATGACACGGACTTAAAACATTCCAGCACGTGCACACAGCGACAGTGTAGTAGATAGTAATGGCGTTGTCTGCGCATGTCATAATTTTCGAAAATCTGCTCTCTCTGGTATGACGAATCAATGGAAAAATAATGGACAAATATTAATACGCGGTGCGTAAATTGCCGCTTAAAAAGTGCAGGCAGAAAACGGCAATAAATAATACGTCTGTACAAAAATCAAGCCAGTTATTTACTACAAATTTCTTGAAAAACAAAATAATTTCAAAGGGGGGTGGGTTAATATTATAATACTATTTACTGCAAATCTCTGTAGACATTTTCTAAATACAGACATGGGGAAACCCGGATTTGTGCAACAGACTGACAACAAAAATAATGTCCCCACCTTGCCGAGCATATACCGGGGCTTTTTCCCGAGCTTATATGGGCTAATTTTATAAATGGCTGGTGCATAGCTTATATATTAGCTAACCCTGGCTGGATGAGTCATACAATGTAGGTTTTAGAGAGTAAACGTATGTTTTATTTTAAAGTTTGTTGCATTGATTCCCGCCTTGAAAAATGATCCGGTTCTGTACCCAGAATGTCTATATCAGATAGGTTATGTAGTTGAATCAAAAGGATTGATAGTTCTGAGAGCCGCCTGCTGCTTAGTTGTTTGAAAGTTTAAGGGGCATTAAACCAGGTTTTTGACACCCCCCTTTTTACAGGGTGGGGGTTTGTAAATAAAAATCAAAAGGACGTGACTGTTTACTCTTAGTGCCGGAAAAAAAAACCTGCAAAAATAAAATGCCTCCGGTGACCTTCAACCATAGTTAGCCACTCTACCAACTGTTTAAGATCATTTGACTGGGAGTATTTCAATATGGAAATCCCCTTGATACAGACGAGGTTAGATGTAGGTACGAAATCGGCTGAGTTGTGACGAGTGCGTGGAAGATAGATTAAAGATAGTTCCCTGAGAAGCCAGTTCCTGGACGACATTTTTTTTTTCGAGACAGTTCCCCAACACTTTTGTTCTAAGTCAAACTACATGTACCTATCACTTATAATTATTAACAGTTATTGTTGATATTCATTGGAAATTGAGGATATTTATTGGTAATACATATTTTGTGATTGAATCATTTGTACATGTTTTTTGATAGATCTTATGTACATTGACAGTTCCCTCCCCCCCCCCCCCCCCCCCCCACCATAACCCTCATGTTTTCACATCAGTGTTACACTGAAGAAAATGAATTGCGCTCTGTTAATCGCTAGTATTTGGCAATGAAATATTCTGGTTGGTGTCCGCACTGTCCGTAGATAGCAGTCTTATCCTAAATCACACACACACACCTTTAAAACATAACGATTCGAGCTAATAGAAATAAATGACATTTCAGAGCAATATGTTTACATGTTAATTCATAATAAAGAATCGAAACTATGAAATATTGCAAATTAAAGAGTTGTCAGAATCAAGTAAAAAAGAAAAAGTGAAGGAAATAATTATCACAGTAGTACTGGCTAAGGTTCGTCCAAATATAAGCAAAATCGAGGAGAGTCCAGATACAAGATCAGGCTGGACAATCCTTAAAGTGTGATCCCAGTTTACACAACCTGCAGTTCAAGAGAAATAGCACATACATGCCTTGATAATTGTTGTCTGAAATTGTCGGGGAGCAGTGTACAGATCTGTCGGGGAACTGTTTAGTTCCCGCAAAGGTGAAGGTTGTTGCTATAAAAAGACGCCATTTACGAATCTCTGCACATCTTGAATGGCATATAAACAGGTTAAGGCTTGAATACACTTTGAGAAAAAGACAACCTTATCTATCGTATAATTAATATGTTTTGGGTCAAGTTTTGTCGGTTCAATCTTCCTAGGAGAGCAAATTCTCACAGTAGAACAATTTAGCCTACGACGCAATTTCCCTCAATGACTGAGCACCCATGCCTTTCCTGTCATTGAATCGAATTTAAATCAGATCAAAGTACTGACAGTACTGAAAAAAAAAAAAAATAAATAAATAAATAAATAAATAAAATGAAAAAAAAAAAAAAAAAAAAAAAAACACAGCGAGCTGACGATTAATTATTTGGAGACAGGTTTTAAGCAATAATTGATTCAGGAAAAAGTGTCTTGAATCGATCCTTCATAACTGTTCATATTCCTGTGGTCTAAGGGAGACAGCTTTCGGGAAAAAAAAAAAAAAAAAAAAGAGGACCATGATGGTCCTATATCGCTCACCTGAGTACCAAGCAGTAAAGGTCTATAATGAAGATAAATACCAAATATCGAAGTGCAAGGCCAAAGCTCTAGGTCTTCTTGGTTTAGACAAGAAGATAATCTTTCTTAACCAAACCCGGTTATATAAATATTTGTGAGAAGTTTGAATGATATTTGTCCAATAGTTGTTGAAAAATAGGGAGAACAGGAAATTTCATCAAAGGAAAATAACTTTGTAAAAATTCAATGAACCGTCACCAAAATATAATATGCACATTCTTGCTTGGCACCGAGTCTCTCTAAAGTTTGAATGAAATCCGTCCTGTAGTTGTTGAGAACTAGCTCTGACATGAAAATGCTACAGAAAGACTGATGGATGATGGATGGATGGATGGACCGACAAGCTGACTCCTATATACCTCCAGAACAGAGTTTTGAAGGAATAATAACAAAGCCCTAGGCCTTTTGGTGTGTGGCAAAAAGTTGCCTGATTTGAACAAACTTAGTAGAGAATGTTTACCAATTCAAGACTTTCTATACAAGTTAGTGTTATAATGTTGTTAAATACACCAACAACTACAGTGGTTGTCCAGGGACATGTTCATGGGTAATTGCTATTGTAAACACATAAACAATGTATTTACACTTGCAATAGTCTTGCACCAACCTTTCAATGCGTCCAGCTTACAAAAATTTGGCTCAAGTGACACAATATTTCTTCGATAGGGTAGAAAAAATTGCGGGAAAAAAGAGAAAATGCTGGTTACCAGCATTTTCTCCTTTTCCCACAATGTTTTCAAAAGTTTTCATAGAATGTTTCTCATCATGTGACCTAGCGCATATTGTCAAGGTTCTGCAATTTATAGCTGCATCATGGAAAAAGGGGTCTTCATGTTATATTTCATTTTTCACCAATATATGTTTGATTACTGGACATATCTCAACAGATTTGGTGACCTAGCGCATACTGTCAGGATTTTGGAATTCATTGCTGTGTCATGGAAAAAGGGCGCTTCATGTCAAATTTAAACTGCATCTGTCCATCCTGGATAAAAGAAAACAAGAGGGCCATGATGGCCCTGTATCGCTCCACTGGCTTATAAATATAAATCATAAATACTAAACATTTCAATTCTGAGCCAAATGGTTTCAAAATGAAGACTTACAAAGTTTTCTCTGTAAAAGCCCATGTGAAAGTTGAGACCCGCAGGGCAATACCATTTTTGATCCCAGAGCGATAATTACTTGAACACTGGTAGAGGTCCACAAGATAAAGCCACATGTCAAAATAATACAAGTCTACGCTGTATGGTTATAAATAAGGTGATTTTCAAGTTTCGTCCATAGGAAGCCTCTGTAAAACATAAGACCCCTGATGCAAGGCTAATTTCAAAAAAAAAAAAAAAATAAATAAATAAATAAATAAAAAAAAAAAAAAAAAAAAAAAAAAAATCAAAAGTGATCCAGATTTGGTAGCCCTTGGGTTTGCGGTTAGGAGCAAAAGGATTTTTTGAATTTTCACCCTATAAGCACATGTTTATGACCAAATTTGGGAGTTCTTGGCCTTATGGCTAGTAACAAGACGGTTTCTAAAGTTTTCACTCCATAAACCCATGTAAAACTTGTGACCCCTGGTGCAGGGCCGAACTTGATCATAGGGTTGTAACTTGGGCCCTCTTTGTAGCTGTCCACTAGATGGTGCTATAATTATGCAAAATTTGGTAGCCCTAAGCCTTATGGCTATGTACACCAAGATTTAAAAGTTTTCCCTATATAAGCCCATGTAAATCTTGTGAACCTCCCCCCACCCCCCAGCATGAGGCCAAATTGACCCCAGGACTGTAATTTGGGCACTTTTGGTAGACCCCCACTAGATCAAACTAAATGCAAAATTTGGTAGCTCTAGGCCTTATGGCTAGGTACTGGAAGATTTCTTAAGTTGTCACTATGTACGCCCATGTAAAACTTGTGACCCCTGCAGCGGGGCCAATTTTGACCCCAGGGCTAAAATTTTGGCCTGCTTGGTAGAGGCCCACTAGATATAGCTACATGCAAAATTTGGTAGCTCTAGGCCTTATGGCTAGGTACAGGAAGATTTTTAAAGTTTTCTCTATATAAGCCTATGTAAAACTTGTGACCCCTGGGGCAGAGGCAATTTTGACCCCAGGGCTATAATTTGAAGAAACATGATAGAGGTCTACTACATAAAGCTACATGCCAAATTTGGTAGCCCTACGCCTTATGGTTTCAGACAAGACGATTTTTAAAGATTTCCAATATTTTTCAGTTTTGTTGCCATGGCAACCAGAGTTTTTAAAGGAATCAAATTCTTTCAAGAAATTCTGAAGAGGACCATGGCAGGATCATTTCTGTGAAGTTTCATGAAAATTGGATGGGTAGTTTCAGACAAGAAGATGTTTGAAATAAAAGTTAACGCACGGACGGACGGACGGACGGACGCACGACGGACACCGGGCCATGACATAAGCCCACTGGCCTTCGGCCAGTGGCGCTAAAAATGATCAGGTGGGAACCAAGGCTAGGGGTACGCAAGACAGGATGTTTTATCAGACAGTGTAGATAAAGATCAGACTGCAGTTGGATCTTGGATATATATGCCTTATATTCTGCAAGATAGTATTGCCCACAACACAGTCTTGAAATGCATATTACTTGGTCTATCTTTATCTCTTTGCCAAACAAAAATTTTAGACTGGTCTATAATTCAAAGCATTTGCAGACAACAAAATAAATTTGTCTCAAAAAATGAACTTAGATCTGGGATGGGTAGAGAACATTGTGGAAAAAGTAAAAAAAAAAAAAAAAAAATGCTGGTTACCTGAGTGCTTGGCCCAACTGAGATTTAAACTTGACATCCCTGCATAGCTAGCCCTGTAGGTAATGAGCTAACAGGCTTGGCTCAAATCATTAACAAACAACAAAATTTAATCCTTAAACCCAAAGGCCATTTTCATTCCAGAATGAGTCTAAGATGATAACAACTGCATGGGTGCCTTTTGTCTGCAGTGCTTCAACAAAGCAGACAGTATAGATCAATGATCGGACTGTACATTTCGTGCAGTCTGATCTTGATCTATACTAGACACAAAGGCAACTATAGTAGTGAAAGGCACTTAAAGGGTTAAGACTTGTCCAAATTCAAACCATTTGCTGACAACAAAATAAATGTGACTCAAAAATTTAAATTTGATTTTTGTTGGGTGGAAAACATTGTGGAAAAAGGAAAACATGCTGGTTACAAGTATTTCCTCTTTTTCCCACAATATTTTCAAGAGCCTTATTTCTCACAGGCGTTAAAACTTGGGATTGTGTGGTAAAGGGTTAAGTAGGACAAGACTGTTAAAGTTCATTCTGTATACCTTTATGTCCTGTTTTGACCCAGGGGCATCATCTGAACAAAATTGGTAGAAGTCCACAAGGAAATGCCACGTACCAAATATCAAAGCTCTAGGCCTTCTAGTTTCAGACAAAAACATTTTTTTAAAGTTTGCTCTATATACAATTTTGCCCAAAATTGTGACCCCTGGAGTTAAACGGTTAATTCAATTCTTTTAACATCTTTGGTAGAACTTCACCCAAGGAATATGCCTGTCAAGTTTCAACATGATTGGTTTAGGAGGAGAAGATGTTTAAAGGAATTGTGGAAAGACGGACGCTGGACAACGACGAATCACAATACCTCACCCAGCACTTCGTGCTCAGGTGAGCTAACATATAGGCCTAACTATTGTCTGTGGCTTGTGATAAACAACATAAAGATGAAGTTTCATAACATTTTGTCCTGTAGTTAAAGAGATGTTAATCCATAATGAAAATATATGTGAAACCCGCTTTTTCCATGACATGACATTTAATCAAAAAAGCTAAACTAATGATATTGGCGGACTATCATAAGGAACACACGAATGAAGTTTCACAAATTTTTGTCCAGGATTTTGAGTTGAGGATACATGTATATTGATCCTTAACAGAAATATACATGAAGCCCCTTTTTCCTATGAGACAGTATTTGATATCAAAAAGGGAAAAAAAAAAAAACAACAAAAAAAAAAACAATAAATATCAGCGGACATCATTAGGAACACCTGTATGAATTTCTATTAATTTTTGTCAAGAATTTTAGAAGATATCTGTCCTGAAAGATGGACAAACAGATGGTCATTGGTCAATGACGAAATTAAACATTTAGCCCCCTTTTTTCATGACATGGCGTTTCATGAAATAAAAACAAATAAATATTGTCTGTGGCTTGCAATAAACAATAAAAAGATGAAGTTTCATGACATTTTGTCCTGTAGTTAAAGAGATATTGGTCCACAATGAGAATATACGTCAAGCCCCATTTTTCCATGACACAGCAATAACTGGTCCTATTAGACCTACAATCAAACTCATTCGAGATCTTACGGTCATATATAATATTGACTAAGTTTGGTGCTGATTGGTTTAAATTTGTAGATCCTGGAGTGTACACAAAGTCAAATGTAGCAATTTTTTAATTCAAAGGCAAATAACTCCAGTCGTTTTGGTCCGATTAGACACATACTTTAACTCATTCGAGATCTTATGGTCATATATATTTAAATCAAGTTTAGTGCCGATTGGTTAATATTTGAAGATGCTAGAGTGTAAACAAAGTCAAATATAGCAATATTTCTAATTCAAGGGTAAATAACTCCAGTCGTTCTAGTCCGATTAGACCCACAATCGAACTCATCCGAGATCTTATGGTCATATACATTTTGACCAAGTTTGGTGCTGACTGGTTAATATTTGTAGATGCTAGAGTGTAAACAAAGTCAAATATAGCAATTTTTCTAATTCAAGGGCAAATAACTCCAGTCGTTCTGGTCCGATAAGACACATAATCGAACTCATCCGAGATCTTATGATCATATACATTTTGACCAAGTTTGGTGCTGATTGGTTAATATTTGTAGATGCTAGAGTGTAAACAAAAACATGTGAACGGACGGACGGACGTACGGACGGACGGACGACGGACGCCGACGGACGGTGAGTGATCACAATAGCTCATCCTGAGCACTTCGTGCTCAGGTGAGCTAAAAAAGCTAAATCAATGATATTGGCGGACTATCATATGGGACACATATATGAAGTTTCACAAATTTTTGTCCAGGATTTTGAGTTGAGGATACATGTATATTGATCCTTAACAGAAATATACATGAAGCCCCTTTTTCCTATGAGACAGTATTTGATATCAAAAAACAAAAAAACAAAACAAAAAAAAAAAAAAAAAAAAAAAAAAAATACATATCAGCGGACATCATTAGGAACACCTGTATGAATTTCTATTAGTTTTTGTCAAGGATTTTAGAAGATATCTGTCCTGAAAGATGGACAAACAGATGGTCATTGGTCCATGACGAAATTAAACATTTAGCCTCCTTTTTTCATGACAAGGCGTTTCATAAAATAAAAACAAATAACTGTTGTCTGTGAATTGCAATAAACAATAAAAAGATGAAGTTTCATGACATTTTGTCCTGTAGTTAAAGAGATAATGGTCCACAATGAAAATATACGTCAAGCCCCCTTTTTCCATGACACAGCAATAACTGGTCCTATTAGACCTACAATCAAACTCATTCGAGATCTTACGGTCATATATATTTTGACCAAGTTTGTTGCTGATTGGTTTAAATTTGTTAGAGTGTAAACAAAATCAAATGTAGCAATTTTTTTAATTCAAGGGCAAATAACTCCAGTCGTTCTGGTCCGATTAGACACATAATCGAACTCATCCGAGATCTTATGGTCAAATATATTTAAATCAAGTTTAGTGCTGATTGGTTAATATTTGTAGATGCTAGAGTGTAAACAAAGTCAAATATAGCAATTTTTCTAATTTAAGGGCAAATAACTCCAGTCGTTCTGGTCCGATTGGACCCATAATCAAACTCATCCGAGATCTTATGGTCATATACATTTTGACCAAGTTTGGTGCTGATTGGTCATTATTTGTAGATGCTAGAGTGTAAACAAAAAATGTGAACGGACGGACGGACGGACAGGCGGACGGACGGACGGACGGACGACGGACGACGACGGACGGGGAGTGATCACAATAGCTCATCCTGAGCACTTCGTGCTCAGGTGAGCTAAAAACTGCGGAAATGGAGAAAATGCTTTACACACACACACACACACACACACACACACACATATATATATATATGTGTGATTCTTATCTGTATCAGAGACAAATCAGAACATGTGGGCAACAATTTTCAGTTGAAGGTGCTTTAAATACGGACAAGTCTGATTTCTTTTGTAGTAAAAGAATTATATGTTGATTCCAACTGTACAAAAGACCATACGATAAATAGTTAGGTATGAATGTCTGACAAAGAAAACGTGTATCAGGCCAGTAAGTTTGCAACAATACTTATTAAGATTATGTAAATGTGTAGGGATGGTGCTGCACATCTGCTGCACATCTGATGCTCATTTAGAAAAAGAGAGATGAAAAGTCTTTTGAGTTACTAAAGTTGTAAACTAAGCATCGCTTGAACAAAAACCAAAGTGGAATCTGAACTGACGTTTTAGAAGATAACAAGCTGTAACATGTACTCTTTGACTGACAACAGCGCATTCAGACAGTTGTAAACAAGAAAGTAGTTTAGTTACTGCAATATATTGTTGACAGAAATGAATAACATAAGAAGTATGTGATAAAGGTATTCTGAGAACACATTTAAACAAAACATATCAAAATCATTCAATAATTTAAGACAGCTATGACTTGCCTTTGATGAAGTATTTTGCGGCATTTTATTTAGGACACTAACCTTAAAGTGCAGAGTGTGAATAATTTGTATTCTGTAACCTAAAGTCATTTCCTTTTTACACTTTAGCGAAACTTATTTAGTGCTATTGCCCATTTTGAAGAATAATGGCAATACCAACGAAATGGCGAGTTTTAAAAAAAGGCAGACTGCCTCATATTTATTCTGTTGCATGGCACATAACAGCAATATTACATCGAAAAAAAAAAAAAAAAACTTGAACAAGGTTTTCTCTATTTGGCATTTCACTAGTCTGTTTATATTGTTTAAACGGCATTATCAAGATTATTTCAGTTGTATCGCACCGGTCAGTGCACCTGTACATGCATTCCTTGAGTTATTACCAGTGCTTTGCATTATATTCTTCCCAAGCCACTGGCTACTTTTTCGCATAACCATGGTCGAAACCACTGCTATTACACAAGAAGAAATTGCAGAATTTTTAACAACTTGTTTTATGCTGCTCTAAAAAAAGAAGGCTGTAATCTATTACTGTGATTTAAAAAAACACGGTTGCTTTTATTTCAACTAATATTGAACGTGACCTTGAAGAGGGGATTGAAACTCTCATTGTTATCATCTTGATCTATGGGGTGACGTAAGCATACCTCCGGCCTTGTACTGCTTCCTGTCCCAAGTTCCGGTTTACGAGATAAAACATAGTTTTCTAATTATTTGGTAAACAACCCAGTTTTTTCTGTTGTAAGTAACTTACAATTGTGCCTTTGTGATAATGATTATGTCTATAAAGAGTGAGCTATTTAACGGTTCAATCCTTTGAAACGATAATTTCTTCCACAAGGGTACACGATAGCCTATCGCTTTCACAGACATCATCTCTAAAAATAGCGCATTATGTATGTATCTGAAAATAGCCGTCGTGAACTAAACAAGTTTGCGGACACGCTGAAAAATACTCTTCGACGACAAGCGTCTGTACTACGGCACGCTTCTATTTGTGGACAATTCTCAGCGAAAATGGTTTGATAATTACCCATTAGAAGTACACTTTAAATCTCACAATCTGTCCTTAATTGTAAGTCTTATTTCAATTCAACACTCAATCTATGATCGGAAAGATACCGAGTTAACATGGAAGTTTCAATGGAGATTTTTCCCAACAGTAGGCTACGTTTTTTTAACATATTTATAACGGAATGGTTGTGTTGCCTCCATAGACATTCTTACACGTTGCTTCTTCAGAGCTTTTTATTCTAGACTTTAAATACTTTGCACACCCATATTCTAGGTGCACAAGCA
Source organism: Tridacna gigas (assembly GCA_945859785.2). Lineage (NCBI taxonomy): Eukaryota > Metazoa > Mollusca > Bivalvia > Cardiida > Cardiidae > Tridacna > Tridacna gigas. The sequence continues at coordinate 35,681,585 of OX244029.2, read as the reverse complement.
GATATCGTACATATATAGCGTATGTAATGCGCACGGTTCTAGGCTGTACCGAGTCATTGGGGAGGTCATCAGACCTCTCCAACAGTGGTGAGTTTAAAAGACAGACTGCCTAATAAATTGCTGTCTACATCCAGTCTTTTTGCGAAATTGTTCTGATACACAGTCTGTTTCGTCATGGTTTTATAAATAAACCGAAATCAAAAACCTGAAATAGGAAATAGATGTGGTTTGTTTTTACATGACGATTTCAAAAAATATTTGTTATATTGATTTGATTGCAAATGATCTCTCCAATAGTTTTATAATTTTTCATTAAACAAATAAAGCTAAGCAGAAAAAAAAAATCGTTAAAATGAAGAGACCGCGGGAAAAGATCACGTGACTTGAAAACGCGGGAAGAAGGTCACGTGTCTGTCATATAATGCATAAGAGGTTTCTACCCTGCGGCTTTAATAATTACAATGCCTTACTTGTTTGTTTACATGTAGCAATATAATATATTGAAATCAAAAGCCAATAAACTCTTTGAAAACATTGATGCTGACCTCTCCTGTCTTGTCGCTTAGCTGGTGCTTTCTGGAATGTAGCTGTGCGACAAATATAGGTCTTATAATCACGTGACATATAACGTCATTTGCACCACGGAATTCTTTATATACATTTTTGAATCAGTCGCTGAAGCGGCCTTTACTTTCAGCGTACACCGACATAGCGCTTCACCGATCCATGAAGAGAGAATGTTTTGAAGTTTACAGTGTTTAGTTTTTTTCGTTTTTAAAGAGGTGAATTTGTCAGTCTGCTGTTTTTTTTTTTTTTTTTTTAATGTGCAGTTAAACTAGATATAGTATTTATGGAACAACAATCTATTAGTGCGGGTGTCAGAACGCAAGGTGCTTTATTAACTGCCAAAATCTGAATTCACACGGTAATTCGACTTGAAACTACGCAGTTCTAACAACCAGCATTCTGAGACCTTGACTTTTTACTCCACTACAATTCAAATATAATAGAACAGATCAATGTTAACCCACTCGAAGTACAGGTTCTTCATTGGAGTGTTTGTAATCTTGTAAAGGGTTGTTGTAAAGGGTAATAGAGCGAATCGCAAGCATTTAGTTTACGCCAAAGCCATGAACATGTAGATCTCTACAATTTTCAATTGGTGTGGAAGCAGTACTATTTTCTGGGGCGTTATAAAACGCAAAGTTAAAAGGCTGATGATCATGCTATTGGGTTATAATTGTATTTCTTGAGCTGTAGCAGCCACATTCCTAGAGTCCACTGTGGACAAAACTTGAACCCGAACAACAACAAAAATAAGTTATTTCCAAAGGACAGGTAGATTACCGAGTCAAATATTTGTGTGTGCTCCAGAGGCTTTATTTCAGTCCAATGATCATGGAATTGCCCGGCTGTTTGTCTCAATAATATTTTTGACAAAACTGAATGTAGGTCACCGGGTGTTAAAAGAAAAAGGCTGTCACGAGGTCAAATCAGACGAAACCGTAATAGATCTAGTGCTCTATAATCCATTTATAGTCTGGCCAATACTCACTGAACTTTGCTTAGTTTAGATATATGTGAGTTGCAAAAAAGGGCATTTTTGGTCTAAAAGTATGTCACTAGATCCTATACCAGAAGACAAAGTTCAATTGAGTTCCATACTAATGTTGCCTAAATGGTCCTCTTGTAAAATTGTTCAAGTGATTCTGCTCTGTTTCTATAAACTTTACAGAAGCTTCAGAACTGAGTAGTAACATTCCAAAATCACCGCCTGTGAAACTGTATAAGCAATTATCCCGCTTTAACATAGCATACGGAAGACTAGAAGTAATTTTAGATGGCCAGCCTTGGGTCTCGAACACACACCCTAACGTGACCCAAGACTTGTCGTTGACGTTTACAAATTCAACGCTCTACCATCTGGGCTATGCAGGCTGGTCAGATTTATAGACTGATTATGCTGACTTTGTAGGATTTGGGTCCCCCGAGCTCTAGGCATATGTAGTATGGACCGTTAGAGAGAAAGAATCGGATACAAGGAGATCCGGGTCAAAGCCCCTAGCTCTTCTTCGAATAGACCTCCTTGGTTCTTTAACGTGCCCGGTGCGAAACACCGATACATGCGAGGCTACCTCTAGTTGGATGGGAAACACGAAGTGTCCCAGAAAAGTCCTGTCCAGGCCAGGTATCGAACCTTGGACCTCAGGATTGATAGTCGAGCATTTCACCACTGTACTACTTGATTGATTGAATTTGCGTTTATTTACCGTCGTCACCGGTTTCCCATATGGGCGACGCCCCCTGAAGACTGTTAGTTTAGTTACGGGGGATAGTGCAAGAAGCAGGACGAAACCTATATTAAATTACGCCTGGTTCATTAACGAGCTTGATGTATAGCACCGTCATACGGTAACTCGGTTTAACGTCTCATCCGAAAGACTATAAGTAATTTTAGATGGCCAGCTATATCAAATCCACATCCCCCAACTGACCCGAAACATGATGTCTACGAGTCCTACGCTCTATCAGCTGAGCTATTCAGGCTTGTACAGCACTACTTAATGCAGTCAATTCAATATAAACTTATGCTAGTTGCTCTTTACGTAGGTTTGTGCTTTGCCTATGACTCGAGAAATGTTTTGTCTTTTTTTTTCAAATTTTATCTTGTTTTTTTTTGTTTTTTTTTTTAACTATTCTTTATGACTGCAAAGATGATCGATAATCAATTTGAATTGTATCATACGGTGGGTCTAAAAAAATGAATGAAAAGTTTGCTCAATCAGACAAAATTTTGGAATTGTCAGTACTGACATGACAGCGTTTCCTGAGGGTCCCTATAAACTTAGAAACGGAACCGAAACGAAACGCAACGAAACGAAATGTAACCAAACGAAACGGAACCAAAGCCAATGGAACGAAATAGAACGAAACGAAACGAAATTAAAAAAAAAAAAAAAAAAAAATCAAGCAGAAGTAAAACCTACATTTTTTATTTATTTATTTATTTTTTTTTTCCTTTGAACCATCTTCCTCTTCATTGCAATTAATGCAAAAAGATAAATATTAAAATCTGATTGCCGCTGTACGCACAAAGATCGGGCTATTATTGTGAATCTGGATTATGGTTTACTCTGTTATTGAAATAAATCATCATTAAAATGTTCTTCAGTTAGGGCAACTGTCAGTGACGCAATTACGTCGCTGCCCAGTCGAAGCAGAGGGACAATATGAGGGGCTAGATTATTAAAATTGCCTTGGGGGGAGGGCCATTCAAATTTCCCCCAATAACGACGAGTGGGCTACAATACCCGTAAGCAATACCGCTCCGCACCATAACCGATTCCAGCCCCCAAAACGATTGCGTTGCAGTCCGCAACAGTCAGCATAATTTTCATTTCTGCGTCGGAACAATTGTACACGATCATTAGCTCGAGACAACAGAAACCTTAACCCTTAAGCTGCTGATCTCGACCCACTGACCTTTTGCGGACAGTGTAGATCAAGATCAGACTGCACAGAACGTGCAGTCTGATCTTTGATCTACCTTGTCCGATACGGTATTTTCTTTCCGGTGAAATCAACTTTGAAACCGCAATGTTTGGGCTTTTAGTATTGAGCAGAAATTTGCGTTTCATTTATTCAGCAGCTTAAGTGTTAACTCATCAGAAAAAAAAAATATATATATATCTGTCCGCCAACGCTGTCTTGTTCAGTTAATGTGTCCCAAGGCCAACTGCTATCTATAAATGCGGCGGCGCGTCAGAACCGAGCGGACCTACGGGCGACGTCTGTGCAAAACTGTTATCAGCTAAACGATTCCTGCCCCCGGCTGGGCGGGGGGATAGAAATTGTCCAGCTGCCGTCCTGCAGTAGTGGTAAGACCCCATCAAATGGACCCGCCTGTTTGCCGTGGGTGGAGACTCGTAAGCAGGAAAAGAGGGTCCTGGTGGTTGACGGGTGCCCAGGGATCTCCAGCTCCCCAACACACTGCTTTGGCATCGGCTTCTGTGTAAACGAGAGCCTAGATGGGCCCGGTCTAGCGCAATCGGCTGGTCACTTTTAGATTTGGGCACGACCTTTCTTGTTCAAACTTGGTTAAAGTAACTGTAATGTTTTTGAAAAATAATGATTGCATGCATCTGAGAAGTTTTCTCAATAGTGCACGTATTCTCTACAGCTCTTGTATAAATTTGAATCAATTTATACATTGCTACCTTGTCCAACTTACTGTTTTAAGTTGTTTTACATGTTTTTAGTCCCTAGTCTAATGTAGGCTCATGGGCTAATTGGGTGGCGGGGATTCTGGGGTTGGGGCACCAGCTTCCATGGATGTTCTCTGATTCCCAGGAATAGGCCTTGCCTGCTGGAGGTCGCTCCTCTTTATCTATGTTGCCCGAGTATATCATCTGGGTAACTGTGGCATGGGGAGCTGGAATGCCGCTCCACTATACATGCCCCCTTGTTGGGCTCCATGGAGGGCGGGGGCCGTGGATGACGAAATTTATGAATTTAAACATGGAACAACAAACAAAAAAACGAACACGCGGCCAATTAGATATGGACTCGGACAACGAAAATCACCTTCTTTTCCTCGATTTTTAATCATTGAATCGACCAAAGCAGATCAACCTTTGAGGAAATTGTCACCCTTCGTCATAGAGAAAGTTTTAGTTTCTCTAGCAGGATCGCCAAAGTCTGTTAAAAAGTTAAACTCTGGTTCACTTCTGGTTGAAGTCGAGAAAGCGAAATGCACAAGTTTTGAGCATGAGCGAAACATGCTCAAAACTTGTTGAAACTATCTCGCTTTTTTGAAATCCCTGCCAAATGTTACCCCCACACCTCTTTAAATACATCTTGGGGAATCATCCGATGTCCGGATCTTGCAGGTGTGGCAGAAGAAGAAATAGTTTCCAATCTGGCAGACCAGAATGTAACTGCAGCTCGACGAGTCACGATTTTCAGAGATAATGTTAAAAGGAGTACTAATACCATTGTTTTGAACTTTATTTAGATGATGTACAAATTGAAGTCGTCCCTGAATTCAAATTTTTAGGTCTTTTATTTGACTCTAAGCTGTCGTTTATTCCTCACATCAATTACCTTAGCAATAAATGCCAAAAAGCTCTTAATCTTTTACGTGTTGTCTCCAGTATGCACTGGGAAGCCGACAAAAAGGTCCTCTTGAGACTTTATAGAACGCTTGTCCGTTCTAAGTTAGACTACGGCTGCATTGTATATGGCTCAGCGCGGCAATCGTACCTTCGGAAATTGGATTTTATCCATAACCAAGGTTTACGCTTGGCACTTGGCGCCTTTAGAACATCCCCTATTAATAGCTTGTATGCTGAGGCAAATGAACCATCTTTAAATTTACGCAGGAAGAAACTTTCCTTGCAGTATTACTTAAAATTAAAGTCAAATCCCAACAACCCTCCGCATACAGCAATATTTAAACCGCTCTATAAGGATGAATTTCAAAAAAGAGAAAAAGTCATACCATCTTTTGGTCTATGCTGTGAAGCAGATATGAGTTGTCTTGATTGCGATCTTGAGGTTGTAGCGCAACATAAAATCTCTGAAGTTCCTTTATGGACTTCTAAAAGTCCAACCTATATATACAATCTTGCTTCTGACAAAAAAGCTACAACGGATCCAATGATTTTTAAAAATAAATTTCTCGAAATAAAAGAACAATACTGCCTTTACGAAGAGATATATACAGATGGTTCTAAAGATGGAAGCAAAGTTGCTGCGGCTGCCGTGCTGGACGGCGAAATATACCAATTTCGGCTTCCTAATCGATCTTCTATTTTTCCCGCGGTGCTAAAGGCGATCGACCTTGCTCTCAACCATATTCAAGAAGACGCTTACTGGAGCTTATTATCTTCACTGATTCGTTATCTGCCATGCAAGCACTTGAGAGTGAGAAAACTGAGAACCCATTAATTGTAAGTCTCCTCGAAAAATTATCCGGAATCTGTGAAAAAGCCGATAATGTTTTTTGTTGGCTCCCTAGCCATATTAGTATCAGTGGCAATGAGGAGGCAGATAAAGCTGCCAAGGAGGCATTGTCACTGGAGGTTTTTGCCTTTTAGAATTCCTTTTAATGATTTTAAATCATTAATAAATGATTTTATTCAAAATGTATGGCAGCAATCCTGGAATGACCCAGTAAACCAATATAACAAGTTGTTTATAGTAAAGCCAGCACTTGGCGAGTGGCTTCCGGGATCGCGGACAAGTAGCCGTGAAGAAATTATTTTGGCCCGTCTTCGCATTGGTCATACATATATGACGCATTCGTATCTGCTCAAAGGAGAAGAGGAACCACAATGTATTCCCTGCAATATGTCTCTAACTGTTAGACACATACTTACAGATTGTGTAGACCTTGCGCCTATAAGACAGGTTTTTTCAAGTCGACAGTTTGAGCACTTTATTTGATACCGTAAAGTTCGAATGTATTTTTGAGTTCTTGAAAGAGGTAAATCTCTATAAAAAGATATAATTTTAGGTTCTCTTGACCATCCGTATTTTTAGGCTATATGTCACTTACGTCATTTATTCGTTTAGTGTTTACACAGCTGAGATTTTAATTTTTGTCCGTAACTTTACAGTATGATCAGTTAAACAATTTCATTAGATGTTAGTGCGCCCAATATGACCTTTGGTGTCGACGGGCCTTAAAACTTCATTCATTCATTCATTAAACGATTCCGGGGCTAACAGCGGCTGTAACTGTAGTTCGTAGGTCTCGTATGTACTGATTCACAATATATTGGTCTTACGCTCGAGTCGTGACGCGCGGTCTGCTGCTACGTGTAAGTCTTTTGAACTCCAGATTTGCACATATCGCCGAAGAAGGCTGCTGACTGTTTGCGTCAATGCAACAACATGAACTGCAATTTCTGTAATAGGAAGCCAAACCTCAAGCATACCTACGACTCTTTCTGGTAGAATTTCTTTAAGCCTTGGCATTGATATTTCTGATCAATACGTGGACCGGATATGTCCATCCCTTACATGCACCTAAACTCGAACTTTGCCTTAAATAGCCGACAGGTCTTTTAGTTAGGAATTATATGACCAATTTTTCGAACTATTAAGGTTTTAAAAATTACCACAAGTATATACATGTCGCATGTATGTACGGTTCAAAGGTAACCTTGAAGATTTTGCACATACTTTCGGAAAGTTTCTTTTCGGGGGCGGGGGGTGGGAGGCAGTATGTACAAAAATCTTTAGGCGTGATTCTAAAACCACCCGAGCAGCAATTTTTCAAAAAAGATTTTCATTCAGTCTTTAACCCGCCGTCAGAAACAGGACAGAATAGCAATGAAACACTTCCACTGGTTTATCCCTTAGAGGGTCGAATTAACCTATATGACATTTTCAGTGTAGAAATACAATCAAATTAAGTGCAATTTCAAGGTTGCTTTCATTTTTAAAAAAATCAGCGAAGGAGACGGTGTTGATTAAAGCTTAGACTGCACATTTTGTGTGGTCTGATCTTGATATACACTTGCTGCAAAACCAACTTTAGCTGTATAGTTATCTCGATGTCGTCAGAAGAAAAAAACCTAAGTCGTTTGAAAGATTCAGCAAATGAAACAGTGTTAATCAAAGATCAGACCATACATTTTGTGTGGTCTGATCTTGATCTATTTGCAAAAAAAAAAAAAAAAAAAAACTACAGTTGTGAAAGGCACTTTAACATTTCAGATCATATGTCGTCAGAAAAAAAAAAAAACCCTAAGTCATCTCAAAGTCCATAATCCGACAGAAAAGACCTTCGTTATAAAAATGCGAAAGTACGTTTGCGCTGATTATCTCTTTCCTCTTAACTTTCGTTCAACTTTATTTCTATTTAGTATTATTAGTATCTAAATGCATTACACTGATTGTTAGCAACTGTAATACATATCGAAAATAATGTGTGTATGTTACATGTATATAGAAAATAGAAATAAATAAAGTTTTGAAAAAAAAAAAAAAATGTTGGAGCCATGGGAGTTTGGACATTCGCGGCCGTCATCTGATAAGAGTGTTTCTCTTTTAATTATAACATGTCTTATTGTTTTTTAAACGTGATCATTGTTAGTTCCTTTGATGTTGGGAGAAAAGGTTTGGGTTCCAGTTCAGTCAGTTCCTGAAGTTTCTTAAAGTAACAATAGCTGCCAAAAGTAAACAAAGAAGGGATTAAAATACATTTTCATTAAATTTTATGTCATATTATTTAAAAGTATGGAAATAAGTGAAAATTTCCATCTGATATTGTACAGTCGGTCCAAGTGTTAGTCGCTGGCAGAGAAATTAATTCCAAATCAGGTTAAAAGTTTGCCAGGCAGCTCCATCTTTTGTTTACTTTTTGCATGATTTTAAAATTCATTTTTCTGCCAGCGACTAACAACTGGACTTACCACACAATAATAGATTGTCGTCCTCACAATATTTTCCATACGTTGATTTGGTATGCTTTAAACTGAGGTGTGTTTTAACACCAGCATTGTGTTTCTGGCCGCTATTGGACCTTTAATTCATAAACTTTTCACATAGACAGCAATTTTGCATAGGCGAATCTTTTCCTGGATAATTTCATAATAATCAATGTAGTGTCATATCTTTCTTTCATAGAAAATAACAACCTTACTGCTGTCCGAAAAAAATATCCTTTTCCGCTGTATGTCGTGCGAGTAAGGATTCTTATTCGCCAGTGGTGTTGCAACCCACTTAAAATTTTCAGATGACTTTAAAATAAGCGTCATATCCTGTGCGAATGCTCGGATTCATTCATATAGGCCTACATGTTGTACATTTATTTGTAACAAAGTAACTTCTTTGAAACTGAAGATGATTTCTTCAAGACAGAATTTATCTCCCTCTGCTGATGTAGCCATTCACCTCAAAGCGGTTCTAACGAACAGCCTTACCCATTTCCTCTTTCCAGACCTGAATCCACCTCTTTATCTTACAGGTTTCTTATTGACTTATTACTCAACTTTTGAAAACAAACTTGATCCAGAAGCCAGTGTTGCAAATGAAGATAAATAGATCTAATATGATTCTGGTAATTATTCAGGCAATGGCAATAGTCTTAAATTTGAAACCGAAAACTAAGAATCTGTATGTATGGGTGTGGTGGCCTATATTTTTTTATTTAAGCTTAAAGGTTATGGTTATTCATTACAAAGGCATGCATTAAAGTAAAACTGTGTGTTTTGTATCTTTTGTTATCTTGGCTTAAATTTGAATGAAAGTGAAACATGATGAAAATGTTAGTGATGTAACTTATCATTATTTGATTATTTATCATCTAGCCTTAGTTTGACTTGTATTTATACCATTTAATAACAAATAAACGGTGGCTGAGAGCTCTATGGCAAACAGCCAGGCTTATAGAAAGTAATCATCATTCTGTAGTAGTTTGACAGAGGATCAGATAACTGGTTGGTTTCTGATTATCAGATGGTGATTGGAATTCTAAAATCCTTTATGATAGGTATATTTGTATCCTTTTGTACTTACAATGAGTACTCACAACATAGATTTCATCTTTTTTTTTTTTTTTTTATTATTATGTATTTTGCTTTTATTATTATTATTATAATTATTATTATTATTATTATTTTTTTTTTTTTTTTTCAAAACGAAAACTTTCATTACTGTCATTCTCATTCTAGGAAAGAAATGCATACTTGAATGATGATGGCCAAGTGGTCAGTAAAAGGACAGCGAAATTAGCATGGCACAGCATCATTCCTAATCTCCAAGACCTGGAGGTCAGCATTTGTAGAAAATTACAGGTGTGTCTTACTGAAGAAACCAGCTGACTGAAAGTAACTTTTAACTTTTTTTCGCTGCCAGAAAAAATAAATTCAGCTTATTTCAAAGTATGAAAGTAGATTACTAAAATGTAAGATAGTTTTGATTAAAAATTTGCATCAGGTAGCAGACTGCACTTCCTTATCTTGATATAAGTCTCCAAAAGCTCTTTTAGTCCCCATTGGAGGTGAAAGAGGTAACAGATATCTTGGCAAAATATCCGTCATATCTATGAACTAATGAATCTCACATTTAACATGCATAAGTGACTTTTTCTCTCACATTTGTGTTTTATAATTATGCTTTATCTTTCACATAGCTGTTTTTGCACCAAATTCAGTTAAGGATTGCAAGTGATAGACATACTGGTCAGTGTTTTCCAGACTTCAAGCATTTGTTTTTTCAGTTATACAAAATAAACTTCGACCATACCCATATCTCTTTCCTGAAATGACATTTACAAGCATGAGCACCAAAAACTACATAGCCTGTGAAGCAATTACTAGTGGTACATCAATGGTCACATAAAAACATATCGTGAAATATTTTTCAGATCCACTGTGGTAAATAGATCTACTATCAACAGAAAAAAAAAAAAAAAAAAATACTGTCATAAGTCTACTTCATTGTGGAGAGTTTTAACAACTTTGTGCATTTTTTTGCTAAAGATATTTTCTTTGTGAAAATGAAAAGGTGAAAGGGTTGTTGTTGTTTTAATTTCCAGTAGGTATCAGACTTAGTTAACATTACAAGTTACAGCATAGTGAAGTTAAAACAGAAATCTGTGTAAATCATAACACGAATTTAAAGGAAATTTCAGTACATTATCCTTAACCTCAGCTACCAAATCTATACAGTTTATTATATCATTTTCAATTAATCATTTTCAGTAGACTTTTTTGTGATAAAGGAGAGGTGGCAATAAGGCTGTTTTCATGGCCACTACCGATTTTCTTTAGATTTTGCAAATTGAAACCTACACATGTTGGCTGTAATATCATGCAATATTAAGGCAAATTGTAAAGATTTGTAGGTCGTGTGCTTGTTCAAAGTGGATGAGGTAATTCTTACTCGAAGAGGGGCTAGTTAGGAAATTGGTCATCTTTTTATTTTTACCCAGAACTGGAAGTTAACATTTTCGTTATTTCTTAGGCAATACCGGGTATAAAGCTTATGTTAGAAAATTCGAAAAATTCTTGCATGGAATTTGTTTTTACTCAATTGTATGACATGCCTAGTTTTCAGGCTTTTTTAATTCTCCAACTTTACGTAAAACCACAACATCGTTTTGTACGTAAAGGGATTCCAATGATGTTTCGATATCGTATAATATATTAAATGGTTATTGTAAAATTATAAGGATAACGTCCTACAACTAACAGTTTTTGAATTATCTACCCTTTAATTTTTCAGTTTTAGTTTACAACTTTTAGGGTGTTTATTTCTCAGTTGGTTACAGTGAAAATGAATTTATTCAATGCCGTGAAACTTATTCTATTAGCTATATCTAGATTTCTGATAACAGTTACATTTCCCCTTTTGTTTTGGTCATGCAGCTTTTGTGCTTTAGTGTCTTTCTGAGTGATTTTAACTATTCAGTTCGAACTTATTCTTTACACTGCGATTTCACTAACTCACTCCAACAACTTATTGATAAGAGAAACCTTTTCTCCTCAGTGCCGTAAATGAATGGTTGTTTATTTGTATAGTGTTTAACAAGGTTTTCAACCATATTTCAGCTATACCATAGCAACCAGTGTATCTATCAATGCCTTCCTGGATTTTTTTTTTTTTTTTTTTTTTTTGTCAGTGCTTTGTACAATATTCTTTCCAAGCCATCGGTTGCTTCTCCGCATAGCCATCATCAAAACATTGATCGACAGTGAGATGGGAATGAATTTTGTTGCAATAACTATCACCAATCCTTTGAAAATATGGCTGATCTTGGGATTCAAACCAGCAGTATATAGCCCTGTACATTACTAACTAAACAACCAGGTTAGACAGAATTTAAATGTCGTTTTATGTCTCTGTTAGGAAGTACCTTTGTTATACATGAGCCTCTGGATAGTGTCATATCTGTAGTATATAGGATTTTTGTTGGAACTCTAAGCTTAATGGAGTATATCATATATATACATGCGAATCCATACTGCGCACATGCATGTGTTTTTGTCACGTGTAGTAAATCTATAACGGAGAGCCTGTGTATTTTTCGCAGTTATGGTAATACTAACCTTATAGCGATAGAAGTAGCACTTTTTTCGGATAATAAATGGCTTGCCAGTGTAAGGATGATAGGTCAAATACTGGTTAAAACAAGATTCCAGGCAAAAATGGATCTGCAAATGTTCACTGTGAATTATTAAAATACATGTACTGTTGACAGTGTTACACACCAAATAAGCAAACAAAGACAGGAAGTTTGAAGCTGTAGATGCATAGCCATTTCTGCTTTCGAAAAAAACGCTGGAAAAGGAGAAATTGAGTCTGATGAACAATGACTCCTTTCCCAACTATGTCTTCTGACCTTTTAATTATCCTACTTTTTCTTAGATGTTTCGTTGTATTCCTATGTCATATTATTTAAAAAAAATACTAGATAAGAGAAGGTAGGATTTACAGGTGAATAAGCCATGTTCATTTGTTTTGAAGCAGTAGAGGGCCCATCTCAGCTTATTGGCCTTGATAAGATAAAACTAGGACTATAATGTCAAAAGACATTGTTTGTCTTTACGGTTTTGAAAAACCAGGAAAGTAAACTCTGCGCTGGACATCAGGAATTACTATTTACAAAATATTTCTCCTTTTCTCACAATGTTTTCTGTCATAAAATCAAGTACCGTATCCCCTGTCTAGGGTTTGGGTTAAAACATTGTTAATAATAAAAAAAAAGTCATTTCTCTTACAAGCATTGACAACAACTAAGTGAATGGAACGCAGTGGCACTAAAATATCAAGAACCAAACCGAGCATGAGTCAATATGCTTTTGAAAACAACTTGTAAGAGATGTTGTTGCTTATATGAGCAAGGACTTTTTATCACGATGTTTTCCACTCTAAGGAATGCATCAAAACCGAAATGGAACTGGAGCAGAACTGCCAAAATAATGCTGTCTCAGAGGTTTGAAAACATTGCGGAGAAAGAAGCAAGCGTTCATGTGGACAATAGCATTTTTTTTTTTTGCACAATCTATTCCAGTTTTGTGTTAAAAATGATAATTGGCCTCATTACTGCAAATTCTTATATTCATTTGTTGCCCATTAGGCTAACATTCGACTAAAGTACGATGTTTTTTTTTTATGAGTGAGTCCTAATTTCCTTGAAAAACAACTTTCACAGTGAATTTCATCACTTCTTTTCTGAAGAAATAACTATGGATAGGTACCAATTTTATTTCTTCTTATTGTTCAGAATTATAAATACTGCAACTGTCCTTGAGAAAGTATGTATTTCTTTTTTTTTTTTTTTTTATTAACCCTTAACTTGGTGAAATTATCTCCCTTCTTTACTCAATTTTCTATATATAACATTCATATCTGAGCATTTACCATGCTAAAACCATGCTTTTTGTGCACAACTAAATGAATTTTGATGGAAATGATATATATTTGTATATTCTTCTGGATTTTTTCTGCCTAACTGAATATTAAAGAAAGGTGGGTGAATTTTGGGCAGGTATATACCTTTTTCAAAAGCAAATTTCTCAGAAACGAACACGGTAACCCCCCCTTTTTTTAATTTTATTTATTTATTTATTTATTTATTTATTTATTTTTTTTTTTTGCTTACTGTTATCTCCTAGAGACATGATGAGCTGTGTACGTGCAAAGTGTTAAAAAAATCTGTCCCCTAGAAAAAATATTGATATACTCCCTTAAAGAAATGTGTTTTGCCCAACAAATGATTGTTTATAAATAGCATATTATATCTCTACTTCTAAATAACTTGGGGCACTCTAGGTGTTGATTGCAGTATCTTATATAAAATTCATATGAAATCGTTTTGTTTTGATGCCAGTATTATCTGTCCAGTGATGATTGTAACCACAAGCGTTATATGTGCACAACAACCGACTGACCTTGCTCCGGTTCTATATACCGATACCATTGATTGGATTTATGTCTTGGTTATATTCAACCCATAAATTGCATGCTTTATTGGAAGTGTGTCAGATATTAATGTGTTCTCTAAGAATGACAACTTCTTTTTTATGTGCCATGTATAGTTTACTTTCATCAAATAGCTTGATATATATTCGTTGTGCTGTGGGCGTTGAAACAGGTTGGCTTGGTTTCGAATTCGATCCATCCTGAATTTGATTTTTACACTGCTTATTATTGACACTTTTTGATTTTTCACTAGATGCACTTTTTTTCTTGACCACCTAACTCATTTGACTTTTGATTAAATTGACTTTGATTAAATGATTTTTCACCACTTTTTCATTAGCACCGAATGATTTTTCACCATTTTTTTCATTTATTTGACCTTTAGCACCTATTTCACTGAATGGCTCTGGGATAGACTCTGTCGTAGATCTGACGTATTTTGTTTCGTCGATATAGTTGACCGTCGATATCTACGATGTATGATCTTGACGAATGTTGTTCCACGCAGGTACCAAGACGCCATTTTTTATCTCGGTCAGTTGGAAGAGGAGCCATACGTACTGGTTGTCCAATTTTCAATTCTGGTAGATCTTTGGCTGATTTGTCGTATTGGTGTTTTGAGAGTCTACGCTTCATTTCAATTTTCTCAGCCACATTTTCAACAATTTTGGGTCTCAAGTGTTGATCTGCAATTGGCAATAGATGTCTGGTACGCCTTGACATTAGACGTTAAACAGGACTGCTGTTCATAGCTTCTGTCGGTGTGTTTCTCCAGTCCAAAATCGATTTCCAAATGTCTTGGTTGCTTCGTTTGGCTTCCTTTACTAAGCGTTTCGCGATTTTAACAGCCGATTTAGCTTTGCCGTTTGATTGACTGTGATAGGGAGAAGATGTGTTGTGTTCAAATTCCCAATTTTGTGCAAAGTCTTGAAATTCAGCACTACTGAAGTGTGGACCGTTGTCGGAAATTAGTTCATCTGGGATTCCATGTCTGCTGAAATGTTTCTTGAGGCAGTCTATAATTGTATTTGTTGTACTATCTGGTAGAATGTCGAGTTCCCAATAGTCAGAATAATAATCAACTGTCACTAAATAGTCAGTTTTATCCAGAGAAACTATGTCTGTTTCGACTTTGTACCATGGTATTTCTGGTATTTTATGAGTCATGAGTGTCTCTTTTTGTTGTTTTGCAGAATATTTATTGCATGTGCTGCATTTGCTCACAAAATCAGTAATTTCATTGTTCATATTTGGCCAGTATAGTGTATCTCTTGATTTTCTCAAACAAGATTCAACTCCCATGTGACTAGAATGGATTCTCGTCAGCATTTCACAGCGCAGAGTTTTCGGGACAATAATCCTGCTCCCTTTGAACACAAGACCATCTTGAATAGATAATTCATCCCGAATATTCCAATACTCACGAATCAGTACAGGAACTTCTGCCCGATTTTCCGGCCATCAAGAAATAATCACTGATTTGAGTGTTTGAAGTGACTCATCTTGGTATGTGTGTTTCTGCAATTGCTTAAAACTTTGCTCATTGACGTTCACAGTTTCTACAATATTGATTGCATCCAATTCTTTTGCGAATTTTTCTTCTTTCAGTTGAAATATATCAACAATGTCATCTGAATTACTTTGACTTTTAGGTAGAAATGCTCTTGACAGTGTGTCTGCAATATACATTTCTTTACCTCTTGTATACAATATGTCAAGACTATATTTCTGTAGCCTGAGGAGCATGCGCTGTAATCTTTTAGGAGCAGACAACAGCGGTTTCTTGTAAATGATTTCGAGCGGTTTGTGGTCTGTGTTGACAGTTACTGATCGTCTCCCATAGATTTAATGTTCAAAATGCTCACACGCGAAAACGATTGCTAAACATTCTTTCTCTATTTGCGCATATTGTTTTTAAGCTTTTGTTAAGGCTCTTGAGGCAGACGCAACGGGTTGTCCATTCTGAAGTAACGTTGCCCCTAGACCTGCTTCGCTAGAGTCACACTGTAGTGTTACTTCTTCCTCAAGGTCGTAATACCTTAATACAGGTTATTCTGTCACAAGCCTTTTGATTGTGTAAAATGCTTCTGCTTGTTGTGTTTCCTAGTGAAACACTGAATCATTCATCGTCAATCTCCTGAGTGGTTCAGATGCTTCTGACAGGTGTGGTAAGAATTTTGATAAATAGGTCACGAGACCTAAGAATCCCTGTACCCCTGTAACATCTTCTGGACGTGGCATTTCCAAAATCGCTTGTACCTTTCTATGATCTGGTCGCACACCTTCTGCTGTTAGAATGTGCTCCATGTAGCTTACTTCTGCTTGTTTTAGCTTCAGTTTATCTTTATTGAACTTTAGACCTACTTTGCGTGCTCGATCAAGAACTTGTATTAATTTCTGGTCATGGTCTTTAATTGCGTCTTCCATAGTTTTACCTCGACCATACACTAATATATCGTCTACGATGACCTCAGTTCCTGTCAAACCTTCTAACGTTTCATTTTGTCTACGCTGGAACTCTTCAGACGCAGAAGAAATTCCGAAGGGTAGTCGAAGCCAACGATGACGACCGTATGGTGTCCAGAAGATTGTTCAATAGCTTGATTCTTCATCAAGTTTTACCTGCCAGAAACCATCCTTTGCGTCTATTACTGTAAACACTTTGGCTTTTGCTACTTTTGGCAAAATGTCATCTATTGTCGGCATCATGTACTTTGATCGTTTCACAACACGATTTAGATCTTTAGGATCTAGGCATACGCGAAGTTTGTTTGGCTTACGAACCACAACCATGCTACTTATACAGTCAGTTGGTTCTGTAACTTTCGCAATTACTTGTTTCTTCTCTAAGCGTTCGATTTCAACTTTGACTTCAGCCTTTTGCGCAACAGGCACTCTTCGCGGCTGATGTTGCACCGGTTTGACACTTTTGTCCAATTCAATCTTGTATGTTCCTGGGAGGCAACCAAGTCCACTGAAAACGTCTTCATATTCTTTAAGAATGAATTCTTTGCTCAATGTTTCTTAGGGCGTTTGTAGAACACTATTCACGACATTGACCGTGATGATGCCTAGTTTAAAACCCGCTGCTGCTGATAGCAATGTAGATGTTTCATGACGTTTTACATCCACCACTAAAAATTCCAGCTCTTCAGTTATATATATCTCCAACTGTGCACTTTATGAAGCATTTACCCAGCGGCATTAGAGTACCACCATCACACAATTTCAGCTTAGTTGATGTGGCGATAAGATCAGGGTTCTTACGCTTAGTGAGGTTTGTCAGCACTTTTATCGAAATGACATTACATGATGCACCAGTGTCTATTTGACACTTTACAGTTTTAGTATTTTGTTGCTCTGACATGTCCACATTAACAAACCATTGCTTGCCCATAACCACCATGTTTCGTGCTAGATTTTTATTCGACAACAACAACAGGAAATCGGTAAACTAATCAAAGGGTTGATTTGAATGTGTCATGAGTATCCTAGAAAACTGCTATTATATCGTAACAGTTATAAACATGGTGTGAGAATTTAAGTAGTTCCGTACCATAGAGGTTTCAAATCGGTAAATTTCACTCAACGAAACGGTGAAATTATCAAACTATAATCCACCATTATTTTCCGACAAACTACCGAAAAGCATGAAATAGAACTTTCTTCACTAAATGAGCATGAGAAATAAAAGAAAATTGACCTTACTTTTCGGTTACTACATTTCACGAACAGTCGCATAAAGGAATAGGTAGTCGTGATTCTACATGATAACCAAGAAAAACCAACGAATAAGTGATATACTCACAGAACTCACGTATCCCAAAAATGTACGGATCGGCATATCCACCACTGAAAAATAAAAATAAAAATAATGGGAGGTTGGAAAAATTATGTACCAAAGGATGAGGTGGCGTAATGTAATTTGGAACATTACTACCCTACCACTCGGAAGTATGTTTGATAGAATGTAGCCAAATTATTCGTCGCAGTATGTCATCCACTAGACTTTTCAATCCAAATGTACGAGTTTTGTCGTTTCTCATATAGCGGCATCACAATTACCGGGTGCTTTTAGGCTAAGTTTCATTCACAAATATTTGGTTGAGCAACAGTTCAGTTAAACTCTCAGTTACCTTTATTAAACATTCTTGAGTTTTACTGACTTATTGTATTGGGGTTTAACGCCGTTTTAACAGCTTGGTTGGGTCATATCACGGCGGTAAGTGCACCAACACATGCGTTTCCTGGCTTTCTCATACCAGTACCAACGTAACTTTCTTTCCAAGACAATGACTACTTTTTTGTCACATGCATAAGAGGTGAGAAGCGAAAAATCGCAGGAAAGAAAGTTTGCCTCAACCGGGTAACGAACTCGCAACCACCAGGTTACGGGTCAGATACGCTAACAACTGAGCTACCCGAGCGGGCTTGAGTTTTATTGGAAGCCTTCTGATGAAAAACGCACCGTGGCCATCATTGATTCTTCGATTATTGTTAATTTTAGTGTATGGTTCAGCATAAACCTTTTTACGGACTATATTTTAATTTAAACATATTTTATTCCACAGAAATACACTATACATAAACAATACAATACAATCGATAAACAAAGGTGATTCTGCAGAAATTATTGTAACGAAAGCAAAGCTTATAAGAGTTCCTCTCCAATTTCCGGTTACTGCATGTATAAACTACAATATACAGAAGAAGTCTAAGAACACACATAGAAAAAAAGAAATAGAGAAAATTAAAGGGGAACAGATGGGCGTGGAGTGTGGGATCTACTGGTGAAGATGTCACCTTAGAAGAAACCGTATACAGAGACAATAAAAACTTACAACCTGACCGTCAGTACTACATAATTGTTTGCTAGTGCAGCTCATAAAAAATGAAGCTAAAAATGCTTGTTAAGAATGACTGGATAGGTGGTATACTAGATAAGAATATTTGGGTATTATGCAATAAATCAATACCACTTTGAATGTTTTCATCTATTTTCTGCCGGAGAATACTGTATTGTCACTGAGAAGGCAAAAGAATCAATACGCTAAGGAGTAAATCTTCCATTTGCACGGATATATTCTTTCATTATCATGCAGGCTAAGACTTCCATCTCCATATAGGATGATTCGAAGTGAGACTCTTGCAATATCGTTTATACCTGATCATAAAAGATTTCTTAAGTGATTATAATTTGAACATTTTAGAAAGAAATAATCAGTTGATTCAACTGAGCCACATCTACACAGTGACGACTGCACTTAATTTTTTCAAGCATAGGTGATGATTAAGAGAACTACACCTGTTGCGCAACCTGGCATGAATTATCTGAATTTTTCTTTCACCGAAGAAATAAAGTTGTCTTGGAGTGGGTTTGGAAATGTTCAAATGATGCTTAAAAGATGCCAGTGATTCTGCATTCTTAATCTTTTCCGGTAGGGAATTCCATTCATTAATTACACACGGCAAAAACGAATTATTATACAAGCTAGTTCTGCAAGCAATGGTTCGCAAATTATTTGGTCTACGCAGATTATAAGCTGATGAATTATCAACCGGTGGGGGGGGGGGGGGGGGGGGGGGCGCGGGAAACAAGAACATTAAGGTAGTTTGGAGAAAATTCATTTACCATTTTGTAGAATTGAATCAGATTATGTTTTCACCTTCTTTCGCTTAAAGTTTCCCAACCAGTTTCTTGATTTAGATCAGCAATAGCCACAAGTTTAGCCTGTAACTATGCCTGCAGCTTCATTTTGAAGTTTGTCTAGTTGATCCTTGAACCCCTGAGAAAGATTATCCCTTATGACATCACCATACTCCAAAATAGGCCTTATAAATGAAAAGTAAATGGTTTGAAATGACAGTTGATCAAGCCGAATTTTCAGATGCCGCATAACTCCGATTCTTTTCCATGCTTTTTCAATTGATTTATTGATATGGATATCCCAAGATCCGTCATTAGAAAGAAAAATATCTAAATGCTTTTAATTTGTAACCGACGGAATTTCAGTATTTCACATATAAAGATTTGGGTGATTAGGCTTAAGACGTTTGCGGGATATAACCAGCGAGTCAGACTTTGCAGGGTTGAACTTGACCCACCAGTTCTGTGCACAATTCGTAATTTTATCGATGTTACACTGTAAAATACTTCCTACACCAGCCGGATCATCTACAATCATTGATAAACTTGTGTCATCTGCGAAAAGCTTTACATTTGCCTGAATATCTTGGACGATATCATAGGTATAAACTAAACATAAAAGAGGTCCTTGAATAGATCCTTGAGGGACACCGGCTTGCACATGGCACTAGGATGAAACTCCCCCCAGTAAAATAACTCTTCGAAAACGATTTAAAAGATAATTAGAAAACCAAGATAATAGTTTACCACGGATCCAGGCCCTGTTCAACTTGACTAGTAAAGCTTTATGCTAAACTTTGTCAAAGGCTTTACTTATGTGAAAAAATACAGCTCTGAATTCAAGCCCATCGTCTAAGGCTTTGCATGTATCATTATAAAGACTAGTTACTTGATTAACTGTGGGGTCGCCAGGCATGAAACCGGACTGGAAGGGTGTAAAAAAATTGATATCTTTCAGGTAGTTATAAAAGTACTTGAATATGATGCATTCGAATACTTTTTCAATGCTATTCAATAACGAAACAGGCCTGTAGTTGGATGGAAGAGAAGGGTCACCGGATTTAAATATTGGACATACAATGGATATTTTCCATGAAGATTGGATTGTATAGGCATTTCATGAGTGATTAAACAAATCACATAAATGAGGTGCAATCTGTCCAGCTACTTCAATAAGAATCCTATTATTAATACCGTCAGGCCCCGAAGCTTTTCCGAGTCTCAGTGATTTTAAAACATCCAGTACTTCAAACGGTCTGATATTGATTGTACAGTAAAAAGATTTGAGACATGCTGACAGTAAAAGACTTGAATTAAGACGGATTATGAGTGATCTTAATATGCATAAAAGATATAATTGAGCAACAGGGCAATCCCTATCAACTCAGAACGTTTTGAATGATGATGTTAAGATTGTGATAAAAAGATTTGAACAATCTTAAATTGATAATAAAAAAGTTAATGCGCATAATATATAAAATTGAGTGGCTGGGCGTCCCTGCCTACTCAAAGTTTTAAATGAAAAAGTTAAGAATGTGAATAGTAGCTTAAAGCAAATGAGAGCCTAAAATTGAGAAAGTGTGGAGCCTCCAATGGGATCAAAACACTCCCATTAAAGAGGTCCTGTCTCCAATGAGACAAGATGCCCTCAAGAGAGCTAATCCTCCCATTAAGGAGATGCAAACTGGAGATAAAAAAGGAATCAGTGGTAGAAATATGGGTTTACAAAACAGGTTAAAAGGTAATTAAGGAAATATCACAGCTTGTTGCATAGACCAATCTCTTTGATGAAGGTGATAATTGAATCATGTTGACTGTTTCAAAGAGATTGTGCATAACTACTTTTTACGTGCCAGTACAGAAATCAATATTTTACAGTAAAATTATCGCTAAAATTCGATGCCCGTGTTATTTTTTCTTCTTATTTAAAAAAAAAAAAAAAAAATCTTCGCCACGACATACTTCCGAGGATAAACGTCACGTTTATGACGTACTCAATATCATTGATGACGTCATTATTGCAGCTGCATATCCAGAACGCTTTACAAAGTTCGCCATTTTTTTTTTTTTTTTTTTTTTTTCATAGTGAAAAAGATGTTAATACGTTTATAAATTTCAAGCAAAATATTCTATCTGGTCGGATTTACAACTGTAAATGAGAAACAGGATAAATAGAATGGTGTCTTGAATTGAGAAAGTTGAAGAATAGATGGTCAGTGTCTTGAATAGGGAACTTTTGTCAGGCTTTGCCTCGGAATTTCATGAATGAAAGGTACGTTCTTTATATCATTGTTTGTTTTTCGTTTTGTTTTGTTCCTTTTTATCGTGTGACAAGATAAATAGAATAGATGGTTTGTGTCTTGGATGATTTAAGTTTATCGGGCTTGACTCCGGAATCTATTCGGTTCGCCTTCGGCTCACCAGGTAAATTCCTCCGCCTTGGCCGATAAACTTAACCCATCCAAGACACCAAACATCTTTTCTCTATTTATCCTGTAACCTCCTATGAATTCCGTCGTATAACAGGGGGCCAGATAAACTTGGTGATACACGGTCACTTGACCACTTGACTAGGTTTATTACATGTTTGTCAGTTGGTCACCTGATCAAGGTTTATTCGGCTAGAATTTTGGTCATGTGACCATCCAGAACAATTTTTACGTGAACTCATGAACATGCTGTTTTGTTGTTTTGTCTGTTATGTTAAAACACTAAAACAGATAAAATCTACCAATTGTCTTCTTCGTCACAACATTTTTCTGCGAGCGTATGTCACGTTTATGACGTAGCAAATATCATTCATGGCGTCATTATAGCAGCTGCATATCCAGAGGACTTTACACAATTCTTCATTTTTTAATTTTCTCCTCTCATTGTACTGAGATGTCAATATAGGCCTTATTTCGAGCGAAATATCAAATCTAGTCGGATTTTGGAATAGATCTAGATTATAAATTGGAAAAGGATTTAACAAAATGGATGGTTGGTGTCTTGGATTGGGACAGTCTATCAGGATCGGTTCCGGAAATTTATTAAAGGTACGGTCTTTATATCAATGTTTCTTTTTTTTTTTTTTTTTGTTTTTTTGATTGTTTTGTTTTGTTTTGTTTTTCTTTCGTTTGTTTGTTCTGTTCTGTTCCTTTACATTGAGAGACAGGGTAATAGAGAATAGATGCTTGGTGTCTTGGATGGGTTAAGTTTATAAGCAAAGGCGGAGGAATTTATCTGGTGAGCCGAGGGCAATCCGGGTAAATTCCTGAGCCGAGCCCGACAAATTTAAACCATCCAAGACACCAACCATCTTTTCTATTTATTTTGTCACGCACAGTAAAAGAACTAAAAAGAAAAATCCGAAAAACAAACATTGATATAAAGACCCTACCTTTTATTCAATGTCTTGTGGTACTGATACCATGAAAATCCGGAGCCGAGCCTGTCAAACTTTCATGGAATCAAAGACACTTGCAATCTATTCTTCAACTTTCCAAATCCAAGACACTATTCTGTATAACCTGTTTCTCATTTACAATCCTAAATCCGACTAGATAGAATATTTTGCTCGAAATTAAGGCACGTATTGACATCTTTTTCACCGTGGAAAAAACACACAAACAGCGAACTGTGTAAAGCGCTTTGGATATGCAGCTGCAATAATTACGTCATCAATGATAATGATTTCGTCATAAACGTGATGTTTACTCTCGGAAGAATGTTGTGGCGAAGATTTCTGTTTTGTCTTAAATAAGAAGAAAAATCAGCATGGGCATCGAATTTTCAGCGATAATTTTACTTTAAAATATTGCTTTCGTGTACCGGCACTTAAACAAGCATTCTGATAGTATTGCATAGCAATACACAGTCCCCTACCGGCCGTATGTATCGCTGGCATGTCAGTGAATTTTTTTAAGTGCAAGGCCCTTAAATACGTCAAAAAGCAGTGGAGCGAGACGAAACTCGAACTTGATGTGTAAGTCATAGTGGTTGATGTACACACCAAAAATCAGCTCTATATGTGGCAGCGTCTAGAAAAAAAGTGCGGAAAAATATTTTATCGGTGAAATTTTGTAAGTCCAAGGCCCGTAAATGTGTGAAAAAGCAGTGGACCGGAACGAAAGTCGAACTTGATTTGTAAGTCGTGGTGGTTGATTTACACACCAAAAATCAGCTCTATATGTAGCAGCGTTTAGAAAAAAAAAGTGTGGAAAAATGTTTTATCAGTGAAATTTTGTAAGTCCAAGGCCCGTAAATGCGTGAAAAAGCAGTGGAGCCGGACGAAACTCGAACTTGATCTGTAAGTCATGGCGGTTGACTTACACAGCAAAAATCAGTTGAATATCTACCAGCATTTAGGAAAAAAAGTGCGGAAAACTGATTTATCAGTAAATTTTGTAAGTCCAAGGCCCGTAAATCCGTGAAAAACCAGTGGACCGAAATGAAAGTCGAACTTGATCTGTAAATCATGGTGGTTGAGTTACACAGCAAATCTGAGATCAATACCTACCAGCGTTTAGGAAAAACGTCCGGAAAACTGATTTATCAGTGAAATTTTGTAAGTCCAAGGCCCGTAAATCCGTGAAAAACCAGTGGACCGGAACGAAAGTCGAAATTGATCTGTAAGTGATGGTGGGTGACTTACACACCAAAACTCAGCTCAATATGTACCAGCGTTTAGAAAAAAAATGTCCGGAAAACTGAATTGCCGGACTGACGGACAGACGGACAGATG
The DNA here is from genome assembly GCA_945859785.2 of Tridacna gigas. Lineage (NCBI taxonomy): Eukaryota > Metazoa > Mollusca > Bivalvia > Cardiida > Cardiidae > Tridacna > Tridacna gigas. The sequence goes on along the minus strand of OX244029.2, from coordinate 35,657,274 downwards.
GGCAGACGGACAGACGGACGGACGGAGTGCAAACATAAAGTCGGCTTCGCCGATAGGGGACTAGAAAAAGTGAGTTCCGGCTAGTCACGTGACCAGCTGACACAATAAACCTAGTCTCGTGGTCAAGTGACCGTATATCAACAAGTTTATATGACCCCGTGTTATACGACCGGATTTGTAGGAGATGACAGGATAAAATAGAATAGATGGTTGGTGTCTTGGAGGGGTTAAATTTATCGGGCTTGGCTCCGAAATTTATCCAGTTCCCTTCCGGCTAACCAGATAAATTCCTCCGGCTTGCCCGATAAACTTAACCCATCCAAGACACCAACCATCTATTTTCTATACGAATACCCTAGCCTTGTACTGTGAGAGAATGACTGGAAGAAATTAACTGTAAACTTGAAGGTTCCACTTCACAGCTTCAATACGTAAAAACATACAAAAAATCATTTTATATATCATCATCATACGACCACTTTCTGACAGGTTGCATACCTTTAAAGGGAGTACACTCTGCAATATATTCAGGGAGATATAGGTCAACGATCAAAGTACTGTGCGTAGCATCATCAAATATATTTAAATCGTCGTCGTGCTACACATTTGCATATTTATTTACGGAACTGTGCATTTCGGATCGTTCAAGTTTACTGCCCTGGTGTAAATTGTATTTTACTATTAAATTATTTTTGTACAATCGTTTATGCTAAGTCTAGCATACAGATGTCTATTTCGAAGGGAAAAGGTCGAAAGGGTCGGCTTCTGGTTCACTGTGTTTCAATCATAATTCTAAACATCCGGTAATTATGATGGAGGAGTTCACTCCGGGAGTTGTTTATCAAGGTTTCGAAGATAATCTAGGTCAAGATTTCTGCTAATGGTTCTGTTATGTAGAAATAGTTTGTCACATAATGGGTGTTATTTTGACATCATCTTTCTCCTCAAAGCACTGCTTTGAGGAGAAAGATGATGTCAAAATAGCGCCCAAGGTAATATGATCTGCAAACAAAAGACATGCACATTCGGTAAAATTGGATTTGAAAAATTGAGGTGGACATCGAATCTTGCCGCCAGGGGAAGCCTATGAAAATGGCGCATCGAAAAAATGAAAATATTGCAAAGCGATATTATTAAACAGCGATTACGTAATCGCTGTTAAAAAAATATGGACTTTTGTTAAAGTAGCTTCTACGATAAAATGGAAACTGATTTAACCTTTGGTAACATGTAGATTCCAACAGTAAACACATATCGTTGTAAAAAAAAAGGGGGGGGGCACAAAAACACAAAAAGAGAAGTCTTATCCTCATAAAAGGCACGGTAAAACTTATACAGGCCAAAAGTTAACTTTTTCCATCATAAACAGAGAAATATTGGCCCGAAAGCATCAAAATGAACATAGGACACAAGGCAATAAGGGTTCCTCTCCGCCAATGGAATTGCTGAACGATAACGACGGCGATGATTTCGAAAAAACACATAAGGAGAGAAATTATTAAATATTTCATTGGTGGATTTAGGTATACAGTATACGGAAATCACATTTCCGATTACACTGGAGAGCGCGATATAAAAGTTGTCATGATATATCGTAACAGTAAGTTCGATAGAGCTACTATCCGTATCGGTGTAGAAGACGACGGAACCACGGAGTGTTTAACATACGATTCGTAGTTTTAGCCATAGGGTGTCGTGTGTCGCCATTGGACACCTAAAAGCAGACAACACGATCGACAATCCAGATTTGATGACGGGCGACAAATGAGTGGGTACCACGGGTCCTATTGGAACAGTAATTACACAAATCAAAATCGATACTCTGTGTTAGGAGATACTTCTGAAATAGATTAACTTTAGATATTGGCTAGGAGGTTATTCTGTATTAAATAAAACCACAAAAACATAAATAAAATAAAAATAAACAATAACAATATGGATAAATACAAACAAACACATTTTGCAACATGGAACGCTACTGGCATAATGTCCAGTGCAAGCTATATAAATGAATTTCTGGAAAAGTGTAGCGTGGACATCTGTGGAATAAGTGAGCATTAGCTATCTGGGGCCAGCCCACAATAAATATGACTTTCACGCATTGGCTGATCCCAATCGTGACTAGGTCAGCAATAGAAAGGTAGGAAAAGGTGGACTATGCTTGCTATGTAAAAGAGATTACCAGACAAAATAGCGCCGTTACCATTAAATTGCAAAAGCATAATTGAAATACAATATAAATACAAGGCGGACAGCTACTCGTATTTTGTGTTCTAAGTATATGCACAATGCAATAATCATTCACTGCGTAATTACAGCTCGAGTCTAGAAGAGATTGAGAATATTCTCCATTATTATAGTAATTGTGGAACGGTAATACTTAGGAGTGATTTTAAAACTGAATTACCCCAGAGGAACTCTTTAAATATGACATATCTGAATACCAGAGGCAAATTACTCGGTCAGCTAATTGACAGACTCAATCTGGTCCCAGTAAATTGTCTCTCATTCTGTGACGGCCCAAAATTCAGCAACGTACCTTTCTTACGAACATGAAAGTCCGCAACAAATGCACAGCTCAAATATAAACCGCAACGGCTGGGATTCGAACCTGTGCGGGCAAAGATCCTCGTTTATCGAGGTTTGAAAGACCACTACAACAACCCCTGATCTTAAGAGAATTCTCCCCAATGCATTTGTCAAGCACTGATTTTATACGGGAAAGCTATGCCGTAAGGAAGGAGTGATCTCACGTAACACACCCCCTCTTAAGAGAAGTAATCACTTTTGATGACAGAAAGCCTTATTAGGCAGGAAGTCTATTAATTAGACAACAAATGGCTCAAAGGCCAATAACGGGCAGACAAATGACTCTATGGCCAATCCCGGATGAGCCCCCATCTTACGAACATGAAAGTTCGCAACAAATGCATAGCTCAAATATAAACCGCTACGGCTGGGATTCGAACCCGTGCGGGCAAAGATCTTTGTTTATCGAGATTTGAAAGACCAATACACTAACCCCTGAGCTAACGAGAATTCACCGCAACGCATTTGTCAGGTATTGATTTCATACAGGAAAGCTATGTCGTAAGGAAGGAGTGATCTCCCGTAACACCTTACAATGGTACAAGAGAGACACTAATTGACTATACCACAAGATAATATGACGATGGTCGATTACTGATTAATACATGATGATCATTGCATAAATGTACATACACATCGACCAATATCGTGCGGCGTAAAACATATTTTCACAAATGATGAACCTTACCTACAACGCAGTAAAGGCATCATTTGGAAAAACATCAAAATGAAAAAGATCGAAAAATATACAGAATACTTAAACGCAAGCAGTTTACTTAAGTCAATGTTGGAGATGCAGATAAATAAACGTGAAGATATTGACTACATCTATAATAAAGTTGTACAGGCAATAAAAAATTGCCACCGACAATTATATACCCATATCGAAATTTAAACCGCATATAAAGCCCTATTGAGATGAAAATCTATCAAAACTCCATGAACGTGCAAAACTATGTCGTCGAAATTGGATATCGGAAAATAGACCTAGAGACACGCCCAGTTCATCTTACATAAATTACAAATCTGTAAAATGCGAGTTTTGAAATGCTCATAAATATGTTGACAAAATAGAGAAGACAGCTGCTGAAACAGGTAGTTGCGCATTCTGGAAACTTATAAATAAACGGCAGAAAAAGAAAGCCCTGCCTAATTTTGAAATGAACTTAAATGGTAAAAAATGTACTTTGTCCTCACAATATAAACAACGGTTGGATGAAGTACTTCAAAACAATGTATACTGTAACAGGTGGTGAAAAATATCATAGCTCGACCAGGATTCGAACCCAGGGCCTCAAGAACACCGTTCCTGCACTCTAACCAACTGAGCTACCGAACCACATGTCAATACGGCCGCACGATATACATGTATCACCAAATACCTGTACCCGGCTACATATACCCTCTCCTAATTTAGAATTCGTCCCGAATTCTGGAGACAGAGAACCTCTGTGAAACATTCTAGAGGTGCCTAAGCAGTAGCCATACACATCGTGGGTTATTGACCAAATGTAACATGTGGTGAAAAATATCAAGGCTCGACCGGGATTCGAACCCAGGGCCTCTGGAACACCGTTCCTGCACTCTAACCAACTGAGCTACCGAACCTCATGTCGATACGTACGCACGATATATCACCAAATACCTGTACCCGGCTGCAATACCAATATAAACGAGCTTTCAGAAAATGAAGAAATATGTTTTCCGCTATGTGTAAAATTTGCATATTGTCCGATCGAGATGAAAAAGGGCATAATCACTATCCTGTACAAGGGAGGTAACAAAGACAAATCAGATCCGAACTCGTACAGAGTAATTTTTCTTTGCTCAACAATCCTTAAGCTTAATGAGAAGAAGATCTTACGACATATGATTCTTGATGATACATTAAGCCCATTTAAAGGAGGGTTCCAGAAAAATCTCAGTTGCTCTCTGACGTCTTTTATGGTCCGTGAGGCCATCTACAGTGCAACACAAAAACGTTGTAAACTTGAATACATGTACATACTATTTAGATATTAAGCAAGATTTTGACAATGTCAATCATAAGCATTTACTGATTAAGGTATAGGCCTATAAAAACCGGTGTAGCCATTTCGGTTTTCAACGTTATTTGGAGCCTATTATCTGATATATATAGCTGCGTTCGCTCAGACGGAATTACGTCGAACTGGTTCCAAATCCTAAAAGGTGCGAGGCAAGGTCAAATCCTCGGCGCTTCTCTGTATCTCATATTCGTAAATATATAATGAAGGATCTCGACGCATGCTCCGATTCTTACAAACTGTGTGAAACTAACTTCGGCTGTCCTACAGTGGCAGACGACATGATGTTGATGTCATACACAAATGTTCCTTTACTATACGTCTCATGACTAAATGTTAAATTAACCCATTGTAAAACTATTATACGCACAATTCTTCCAAGCGTAAGATTGTTGTACACAATGAGAGCGCTGCTGAATATTGCAAGCAAAAGTGTATGGGCTCTTGACCAGACAGTGTAGATGAATCGAGTCGACTCAACCATCTAGGTATTATAAATGATACAAAATGTCTCTCAATGACTCGTTCCAAGAATGTTGCTCAAAACTCCGAAGTACCTATTTTGGCTTAAATGCTTCCGGAATAAGTCGTGATTGTATGCATCCATTGTCACTCAAAATATATATGAAACAGTTGTACTGTGTAGAGCGTTATACGTTATCGAGCTATGGAGCGCTCTTACCGACTGCCATATTAAATTATTAGAACGCGCACATAGACAATATATTAAGCATATTCAGTGCTTACCGCGTACATCTACACCTATAACTTCAAGTTGTTAAGGCGTAATGTCCATTGAAGAAAATATCGATAAGACAGCTTATCCTATTGGGTCAGATATGTAGATTAAGATCTGACGTTCTTACGGTCTTACTAAGCATATGTTTATTTTGCGCCTCGTGGCATTTATGCAAAGCCCGAGGAACAATGATTGATTGATTGATTGTGTGGTGTTCAGCGCCGTTTTCAACATTATTTCAGTTATATCGCGGCGGCCAGTGCACCTATCCATGCTTCCCCGGGGTTTCTTTTACCAGTACTCCGCACAATATTCTTTCCAAGCCACCACCTCCTTTCCCACATAACCATCGTCGAGACAATGGTCAGAGGTGAGAGAGGAATGAATCCTGTCGCAATGACTATTATCAATCCTCGGAAAGAAATTGGCCAAGCCGGGGATCGAACCAGGGACCTCCCTCTTCTCAAGTTCTGTACGCTACCGACTGAGCTACGGGGGCTTGGCGCCCGAGGAACAAATTAGGGGTTTTCCAGATATATACGAGGGCCCATCAATAATTTCGAGAACTAATCTTATATCAGAAAAACACGTCAACCAACATACATTCAACATCTACTCCTTTTCAAAGTAACGTCCCTTGCACAGTTTGCACTTATCCCACCGTTCGACCCATGCCCGGAACACGTGATGCAGGCCGTCACGTGACATATCCCGCAAATATCTGTCAACGGCACGCCTCAACTCCTCTCTTGACTCGTACTTCTCACCACGTAGCTTATTTTTTAGATTTGGAAATAGCCAGAAATCGCAAATTGCCAATTCTGGGCTGTACGGAGGGTGTGGTAGTATTTCTATATCCAGCTCCTTAATAGTGTCTAATACAACGCGACTGCTATGGCTTGGCGCGTTATCGTGGTGCAGCAGAATCCCGGACCTCATAAGTTGTGGGCGCTTTCTCTTGATAGCCGGTAGCAGATCAGATTTAATTAATGATGCATAATAGTTACCAGTAATTGTAGTTTTTGGAGGAACAAAGTGATTCAAAATAATTCCTTGGATATCACAAAAAATTATGGCCATTACCTTACCGGCAGACCTGGAAATCAACGCTTTTGTTGGCGAAGACGAAGAAGGATGCTTCCACATTGAGCTTTGTTGTTTACTTTCCGGCTCAAAAAAGTGTATCCATGTCTCATCACATGTAATTATTCGATTCAGAAAGTTTTCGCCCTCGTCATTGTAACGTTGACAGTATTCATGACACCTTTTGACCCTTTGTCCCGTTTGATCAGGAAGCAGCAAGCGCGGTACCCATCTTGCTGAAACGCGGCGCATTCCGAGCGTATTGGTCATAATGTCCTGAGCTGTACCATACGAAATGTCAAAGTGTCTAGCTACAGTTTCAACAGTTACTCTTCTATCTTCAAGAATAAACTCTTGATATTCAGCAACTTTCTTCTCAGTTGTTATAGTCACAGGTCTGCCAGTATGTTTATCATCTTCCGTTGATTCTCTACCGTCTTTAAAGCGCCGCATCCACTTTGAAATAGCACTATTCGCTAAACATGAGTCTCCATACACTTTATGCAAATCATCACGGATCTCCGTAAAAGATTTACCGAGTAACACATAAAACTTTATCAGAACGCGTTGCTCGCTGGTACAGGATGACGCCATTTTTAAACGAACGCTCTTGATCTGACGTCATATTTTTGTTATGACGTCATATATTTTTGACGTCATCGTATTGGAGTTAGATGAGTTAATTGGAAAAGGAATCAGCTTTAATCATACGAATTTTCATGACAGTACGTCAACGCGTAATTGAATAGTGGAAGTAGTTCTCGATATTATTGATGGGCCCTCGTATATGTGTGTGTGTCTGTGTGTGTGTGTGTGTGTGTGTGTGTTGGGTAATTATGGGCTGACAAATTTGCTTAAAGAATATTTGGATAATGCTACATTCCCGAGTGCAAATTCCTGGAAGAGAATAGCAAATCCGTCTGTGAAGATTCACGTTGAAAACTACATATCTGCTAAAACTGATGCTGTCCAAGGTTTGCAGGAGTTTACACTTATCCATAGTGAGTTTAAACCCTGCAATCTTTGGAATTTCAGCAGACTCTACAATCAGCAGTTAAAGCATTGCTGTACTACGATTTAAGTTATAGCAAGACTATTTTCAAGAAAAATATCAAACGATGTGTTCCCTATGTAAACAGAAATTGGGTGCCTAGCGACTCACCTAATTCTCTTTTGTTCATTCAACAAATGTAAAATGGAGCAAATGTGGGTGGAGAACTACATACCTTTCCAGGAGAGGCTAATTTCACCACACTGATTAGTATAACTCCGCATCACTAAATTCTGCAACTATTGTCTGGCTGTCTGGCTTTACAATTCACTGACGAAGAGAGTGGGCTGCTTCAAACTGTGCTAAAAGCATTTGCACAGATTGGCTGCATTCCTCGTCTCTGTTCAGTTTTAAAGATTGTGGCACAATTCTCTCAATGCTCTAGAGTGTTTGTTTGATGACAGATTTACCGTGAGGTACGCATTACCGTCACTGTTCACGGGAACTGCTCACATATCTTAGTTTGTACATATACCTACTTCGTTTGTTTGTTTGTTTATCTGTTTGTTTGTTTACCCTTTTTCTTTCATTATTTTGTGCGTGTGTATTATCTATAATCTCTCTTATGTAGGAGGCAATAAATAACATTCTACTCTATTCTACTCTCCCTACTCATTTCCAGTGTGTACAATGGATTCGGTCACACTTTAAAGAGGTCCTATTAGCCAATTTCTAAAGTGTCCAATTCTTGTGCCACGTTTAGTTTCTCTTTGATATAGTGGGATAATCTTAAATTGTCACAATCTGTTCTACTACATGGAACTTTTTACCAAAAGACCATAGGGCGAGAAGGGCCCAGCATAACTTTATAAGTTTGTACCTTCATCGATCAATTTGAACCATGCTCTCGCAATAGGATTTTATTGCATCTCCGTGATGCATGATACCATTCAAGTCATCACATAATTATGGATCCATGAAATCCATTGTATATTACAAACGACTGCACCATGAGGCTCACTAGTCCTATGACAAGTAGAAAATTGCAAAATAGCAAATAATTTCGACCAAAGTCAGCCTGTGTGGACTGCGCAGGCTAACATGGGTCGGTAAAACTTTTTGCAAATGCATTAGTCCCCCTTTTCACAGAGCATGGCCGATTTATAATAGTAGCCATTCAGTCTGTTGTGAAGGCATTATTACAGATACGACATGGTTAGACCACAAAGAAACATATCTTGTATACCTTAATATACTTGATGATGTCATTGTCTTAATCCAGTACAGATGTGTGTTGACTAAAACATGTGGCAGGTTTCAGTCTCAAAACTACACCGCGGTTTACACCATTTCATTCGGAAACTGAAATGAAAAAAGAAAAAAAAAAAAAAAAATATGTAATATAAAAGGGGAAAACACGCTAGTTGGTGAAGTAAAAAAATTTCCATTTTAATAAATCTTCGCATAACTATATATAAACAAAATTCCTTTCACTGACAACAGTTCTGTCTAATCTGGTTCCATAACTCGATCAGAAATTTATCTATTTATTTCGTTCTTGGGAGCTCTTCAAAATTTCAACAAATGGTAGTCTGTAGCCATTGGGGCTTAAAGAGTAGAATATCAAATTGAAATCTGAAAGAAGTCCACCAACAGATTATGTTTGCTAAGTAATAAGGTAATCCGAGTTGGGATTTTTGACACAAAGATTTTATATCACGTCAAAAAACACAATGCAAAAATGAACCATACAAATAGCGTCCATAGCTTATGCCACAGAATTCATCATTTTGTTTTCATATCATGCAACAATTACGGAATTTTGACCTTTATGCCAAATATTGGTGAATTCTGACTGATAAAGTTTAATACAAACAATGCACATGATAGTATTTAAGGCCATAGATAAAATAAACCACTCCCCTAAGGACAATGTTGTTTATAAGGTCAGCTTGTTGAATAAGAGGTAAGGAATCAGAAAGAATTCCACCCAAAGAGCATGCCAAACAAATAATCAAAAGTTCTCATCAACATTTGACAAAAAAGATCCAGAGCTCATCAAGCAATATTTATAAGGTAAACCCTAAATTCGTTCATGGAAAATACCATTGATTCTATCTTTCTTAAAGATGTTCAAGGATTGGCTCCAAATCCTGAACATTAATTTTCTGTCGATAGAGTTCTCCCGTGACTTTGAATTCCTTTCAAGAATTCTGAAAAAATGAAGTTTGCTTCCATCTTATTGTGTAGTTTCGACGGAGAAAAGTTAGCTGAAAAGGTTTACGCACGCGAACGGATAGATGGTGCCAACCGGGTAATGATATATATTGACTGGTCATAGGCCAGGTAGCTGTAACATAATACCGTTACCAAATATGGATCCAAATGTAAGGGAAACATTCAAAATTGATCATACATTTCTGTGAACTATCAGCTCTAAGCTATGAATGAAATTTCTGTCCTATTAAATGTCAAACAGCCAAACTGCTCGTCACATGTTAAGATGTCATGCACCTGCTGAACGAAAAGTAGAACTAGAAGAAACACTTTCTATAAACATGGCAACAAGAGTAAAGCGTTTCTCGACTTGGCAAGTTTCAAAGAAATAAGGTTGACAGTTAATCCTCTCTCTCTCTCTCTCTATTTGTTCCATCGCGATTTCCCTCGAACTGTCACGTATGTCTATGGCAAAGAGTTTTGCGGTGAATCATTTTTGACATTGTAAGTGCTAAATTCATGTGCATAATATTATGACAAACTCATCATAAAAACGTTTTAGTGAGAAAGTAAAAATGAAACAACTCTTCTGTACAAGTTTCCTTCGTTACAAGTTTTTATCTGAAATTTACGCTCGTCGCCCGAACTCAGTAGGTAAGTAAATGATTTCAATGTAGTCAAAAATCATTTCAACGATAAATCAAAGGACTGTCGGTCCTGAGAGTCGCCTGGTGGGTAATGGGTTAGAAGTTTTCACCCTTTTTAAATTTCAGATGTATGAAAAGCATTCATGATACAAAATAACCTAACCATAAGATAGTTTCATATGTACATGCAAGTATATTTCCGAGTTGTCATCCTAAAATGACAAACATGAATATCACATGAGAAAAAAGTTACGTGGTGAGAATCAAAATTTATACACCAGTAATAACTTTAAAAAGTTCAAAGTCTCTTGGCCCGGGTGACTTCATTTAAAAAATGGTTATCAAAAGGTACAATAAGAATAAAACAAGTTCTTTCGTTTGATAGAAACATATAAGAGGCATTGTGTTTTGCATGTAAACGTGGCCTTTTTGTTAACAGTCCATAATGAAATTATACATTAAACCCCCTTTTTCCATGACATGATATTTCATTGAATAAACAAGCGGGCCATTGGCCCGAAAGCGCTCACCTTAGTATAGTCATCTATAGTTGATAAAGCTGAAGAGATCCTGGTTTTAATGATGAAAAACACATGAGCCTAAGTGACCTAATTTTTTAACCAATGTGACTAAATTCCAAACTTGTCCAAGATATCATTAAAACAGACATTCTGAACAAGTTTCATGGGTATCAGACTGAAAATGTGGCCTCTAAGGTGCACACAAGGTTTTTCTAAAATTTGGTCCAGTGACCTACTTTTTAACCAGATGTGACCCACTTTGAATCTTGTCCACGATATCATCGAAGCAAAGTTTCTGACCAAGTTTCATGACAATCAAGCCGAAAATGTGGCCTCTAGAGTGCACAAAAAGTTTATCTAAGATTTGACCATGTGACCTAGTTTTTGCTCCGACATGAACCACTTTCAAACTTCTCTGAGATATTAACAACATAAACAACAATATCAGTATAAGACTCAAAATGTGGCCTCTATGGAGTACCCAAGGTTTTCCTAAGATTTGGCCCAGTGACCTACTTTTTCATCCGACATGACAAAATTTCAAACTAGTCTGTGATATCATCAAGACAGACAATCTGACCAAGTTTCATGAGCATCCGACTACAAATGTGGCCTCCAGAATATACAGAAGGTTTTTCTAAGATTAAGCCCAGTGACCTACTTTTGACCGGACATGACCCAATTTCAAACTTGACCCATATAATATCAGACATGACCCAATTTTAAACATGTCCAAGATATCATCAAGACAAACATTCTGACCAAGTTTCAATAGCATCAGGCTCAAAATGTGGCCCCTAGAGTGCACACAAGGTTTTTGTAAGATTTAGCCCAGTGACCTATTTTTTGATCCGACATGACCCAATTTCGAACATGTCCGAGATATCATCAAGACAAACATTCCGGCCAACTTTCATAAGTTTCAGGCTGAAAATGTAGCCTCTAGAGTGCACACAAGGTTTTTCTAAGATTTAGCTCAGTGACCTACTTTTTTTACGCGTCATGAAAAATATGTACCTACGCGTAAAGTTATGTGTAAAACATTTCAATGATGTTTCTATTTTTTTAGGCGAAATAATGTCACCGAGTCTGGTATCATTGTTCTTGGAGGATCTAGAGCATTATTTATAAAGAAAAAACGACAGTGGAATCATTATAGTCACCATTTTGTTATTATTTGCAGACGACAGGGCAATTCTAGCAAAGTCGCCACGCGAACTTCAAGAGCATCTAGACAATCTTCACGAGTATTGTAAAAATTGGGGTTTACAAGTAAACAAGGCCAAAACTAAAATTATGTTTTTTAGAAAAAGAGAGAATTTGAAAGACGATGAACGTTGGTATTACAATAATACAATTTTAGATGTAACCGATGATTTTAATTATCTTGGTTGTATTTTTCGCTATACGGGCACGTTTGCTAGCCATAACGAACACGTTGTTGGTAAGTTATTGAAAAATTTTGACTATTTACTGCATAAATGTCGTAAAATTCCAGTAAGTCTTAAAACCTAATGTCGGCTATTTGATTCTTTTGTTGGTTCAACTTTATGTTACGGTTCCGAAATATGGGGCTATTCTAAATCGAGAGAGGTCGAGCGTATTCATTTGAAGTTTCTAAAGCGTATTTTAGGTGTCAAAAGTAGTACTTGTTCTGCAGCCGTCTATGGCGATCTGGGTCGCTATCCTATGTACATTGCGCGATATTGTCGACTGATGAAATATTGGTGTAAACTTGTTACTTCTGATAATATTATTTTGAGAACGGTCTACAACCAAGCCGTAATCGACAGCAATAATGGCTACAAAAACTGGGTCAGTAACATTAAAAACTTTTTAAATGACTATGGTTTTTCAGATGTTTTTAATACAAATATTTATGACCCTTTATATTTGAAACAATTCCCGAAAGTTTTTAAAGAAAGAGCAACAGATTGTTTTCTTCAAGATTGGTTAAGTACCTTACAAAATAGCGCAGCTTCGAAAGACTATTCATTAATAAAGCACACATTTGGTTACGAGCCATGTTTAGATATTTTATCAGGAGATATGAGAATTTATTTTACAAGACTCAGATTTTCATCACTTAACCTACGAATCGAAACTGGCAGATACAGCAACTCCCCTATACCTCGATCGGAAAGATTTTGTCCATGCTGTAATGCAACAGACATTGAAGATTCTTATCACCTTTTATTTTTATGTCCATGTTATAGTGAAATTAGGTTAAGATTTATTTTCCTTTTTTGCATGTATATTTTCGAAATCGCCCGTCTATGTACAAGTGTATTGAACCATGAAAATCCGAGAACAAAAAGATCTTTAAGAAAACTGCAGTTTACGTCAAACTCGCAAAAAGATTGGAAATATTGTAAATTAATAGCTTCTTAAGTGTTCACTCTCTAAAGCTTGTTAAATTTTACTTAACATACGGTTGAACCTATTTCTTTCCGTAATATCTTGATATACATGTAATTTCTATGTACCACGTGGTTTTGTATATTGCATGTGCAACAGACGATATGTACAAGTCATAATAAAAACTGTTCTGTTCTGTTCTGATTATATCTCGGATATATAAAACCAACGCAGCCACAGGTGATTAAAGTAAAGTGACAATGTAAATGTGTGAAAATTGTCACATTATGTGCCGATATCGATTTTATGTCAGTATTTGGTCGATAGGTAATATTTTCTTTTTATTTTTACATTTAGCATTCTTATCAGCGTAACGGTGGATTCGGATTAGACTCGGAAATGTCACCTTCAAAATTTTGGGAGCCATAGGACACCAGCCGCGTTGTAGTAGGGTCAGCGTTTTAGCGAAGTTCATTCGAACAGGTGTACAGTGTATCAATTAATCACTGCAAGTTTCAAAGAAATGTGACTAATAACGTGGAATGTGTTGAGTAAACAATACTAAGTCATAAAACAGCTGCTTTTCCTAAAGTGATTAAAGATTTTCTTTATTTTTAATAGAGCTCAATCCCTTGATGATACAAATAATCTTTGCAAGTGTCAAAAGAATTGGATAAAAAATGCGGACTTAATTGCGTTAACAAGAAATGTAAATTTTCAACTTTAAATGGCTCCTTTTCCCATACTGATTGTCTGATGTTTTTCAAAATCGTTAGAGTTTAAGCTGTTGATTATACAAAGCAACCGTGCAAGTTTCATGAAATTCTAATAACAAATGCCGACTTTATCGGGTAAACAAGAAATGTAAATTTTGAAATTTAATTGGCTACTTTTCCCATATTAAGAGTTAGATTTTTTTTTTTTCAAAATTAATAGGGTTCAAGCTATTTATAAGATATACAAACAATGCAAGTTTCACGAAAATCCGAACATAAATGCAGACCTTATCGCGTAAAAAAGAAATTGAAATTTTGAACTTAGCTACTTTTCCCAAAATGATTGTCAGATTATTTTCCCCAAAATCAATAAAATTAAAGTTTTTGATGAGATAAACAAACTGTGCAAGTTCCACGAAAATCCGACCACAAATGCAGACTTTAATCAAGAAATGGAAATTTTAAAATTTAAATGGCTACTTTTCCCACACTGATTGTCAGCTTTTTTTTTAAAACAATAGGAATAAAGCTATTGATGGGATTAACATACTGTGCAAATTTCACGAAAATCCGACCACAAATGCTGACTTTTTCCCGTAAACAAGAAAACGACTAACGGACGGACAGACGGAAAACACGCAATGACATAAGCTCTGCCGGCTTACAGCCAGTAGAGCTAATTACACACTGAATATTTAAACACAAGTATGTTCAATATGATCTTAATTATCCCCTTTTTCTTGTAACAACAAAATTCCACGAATTAATCGTTTATCCCTCGTATTTATCGATATAATTCGGACATGTCAGATACCACAACTACTTTTTTTTTTTTTTTTTTTCTTAAATGGACTCTTCCATGATATAAATATTGAATTACGAAAGGGAAATATTTCATTGCTGCTGTTTTAATGAGTTTTTATCTCCCTTGATTATATTAAAAGTAACTATTCACAGGAAAGAAAACCACTTTTGAACCTTCGCTTCATATCTTTTTTCATTCAGCCATAATGTTTACACATCTTCATGTGAATTTAACATCAATCTATTTCGAAAATAAATGTTTTATAAGGATGTTTTTAAAAAATGGTTGATGCTAATGTGCTTCAAGAATGGATGACATCAAGCTGATAGAAACGAAAGAATTAATCTCAGGCTCCTGAGAGCGACTCAGTTATTGATGCGCTTTTGCCACGCCCGGTAGCGCAGGTGGTAGACTACAAGACTTGAAGCCAGGCGCAGTGAAGACGACAATGCTAAATCGGATATAATTCAGGAATAAGAACAACTAAAAAAAAATTACCTCTATCCTTTCATGTATTCCCTTGTTAATCAGGATAACAAATTATATCCAAATACCAGGTACTTTATTGACTACTTTAGTAAAAGAAAAAACTGAATCTAATTCTTGTGACCTTGCTTTTATATCCATTTTGTCCCCCCCCCCCTCCAAATATCAAACAACATGAGAATTATGCATACCACTGATACTATGAAAATCTTTTCGGTTGTATAGGAATCATAACTATGAAATGGCAAGTGGAGCATATACCATAAGGGGCATTTTATTCTATATATATAAAAAAAAGAGGAGTAATTTCTCATAGAGTGGACAAGGAGCAATAAGTCATCAAACAAGCGGGAAAAGGAGCGATGTAATATGGACCAAACAATTACCTTCTTGCAAGCTAAGTAAATTGTAGAAAAAAAAAAAAAAAAAACGATAAATCCATAATTTCATATATACATTCGTGATCTTCACGACACCAGGTGTTTCCGGGTTCGAATCCCAAGCTCGGCAAATGGCTTTCAGAGATAATAGATGTTTGATGATAATCATTGCAAACAAGATCCATTTCTCTATCCAAAGCTCGGCCAATTGCTTTCACACGACAGATGTTTGATGATAGTCATTGCAAACAAGATTCGTTTCTCTCTCACTGTTGATCATTGTTTCGACGATGATGTGAAAACGGCTCTAAGTACAATAAATATGAAACTGATCATTGTTTCGACTATGGTCCTGTTGCAAACTAGTCAGTGGCTTTCAAAGAATATTGGTGCACTTACGGGCGGCAAAATGTTAAACGGCAAAATCGAAGCACTTGCAGACAACAAAATTTTAAAATGGTCATAATTGCAGACAACAAATTGAATGAATGTCAAATCGTTGGATAATTATGTCTTTGAAATGTTAGAAATCATTGAGGGAAAATCGAATACCTGTATGGCTTATAAATGTGATGGAATTTGCCTTTGAAAGAAGGAAAAACTGTGGGAAAAGAAAAACAAGAGGGCCATGATGGCCCTGGATCGCTCACCTGAGCCAATAGGCGAAATTTCACCCCAGTGTCATAATGACCCAATTTAAAACTCATCTGAGGTATTATTAAGACAAACATCTGACCAATGGTCAGGTCAACTGAGCTGAAAATTGGCCTCTGGAGTGTCCAAAATGTATTTCTTCAATTTGAGCTTGTGACCTAGTTTATGACCCTATGAGACCATATTTCAAACTCATCCAAAATATCAAGACAAGCTTGTTAACAAAGGTTCAGGTGAATTGGTCGAGAATTGCCGCCTCTAGAGTGCCCACAAGGTATTTCTGTAATTTGACTTAGTGACCTAGATTATGACCCTATGTGACCCAATTTCAAACCCATTCAAGATATCATCAAGTCAAACATGCTGACAAACTTTCAGGTCAGTTGAGCAAACATTGTGGCCTCTAGAACGCCCACAATACATTTCTTGAATTTGACATAGTGACCTAGTTTATGACCCTATGAGACCCAATTTCTGACTGATCCGAGATATCATCAAGTAAAACATGTAACCCAATTTTCAGGTCAATTTTGCTAGAATTGTGGCCTCTAGAGTGCCCAAAAGGTATTTCTTCAATGTGACCCAGTGACCTTGTTTTTGATTCTATGTTACCCAATTTTGAACTCTTCCGAGATATCGCAAAGACAAACATGCTTACCAATTTTCAGGTCATTTGAGCAAGAATTGTGGCCGCTAGAGCGCCCACAAGATATTTCTTTAAATTTGGCCTAGTGACCTAGTTTATGATCCTATGTGACTCAATTTTGAACTCATCTAAGATTTTATCAAGACAAATATGCTGATCAATTTTCAGGTCAATTGAGTAATAATTGTAGCCTCAAGAGCGCCCACAAGGAATGTTTGTAAGTTGATCTAGTGAGACCTAATTTATGACCATAGGTGACCCAAATTCAAACTCATCCGAAATTTCATCAAGACAAACATTCTGACCAATTTTCGGGTCAAGTGAGAAAGAAATGTGGCCTCTAGAGTTTCCACATGGTATTTCTTTAATTTGACCTAGTGACCTAGTTTATGACCCAAGATATCCCAAATCTGAACTCATCTGAGATTTTATTAAGACAAAGATTCTGACCAATTTTCAAGTCAATTGAGCACAGAATGTGGCCTCCACAGTGCCTAAAAGGTATTTCTTTAATTTGACCTAGTGACCTAGTTTATGACCTAGGTGACCCAAGTTCAAACTCATCCGAGATTTCATCAAGACAAACATTCTGACCAATTTTCAGGTCAATTGAGTAAGAAATGTGGCCTCTAGAGTTTCCTGTCATGCTTAAAAGCGCAATCAGGCCTGCAGTTTACAGCCACAAACAGGCAGTATTGAATATTTGTTTTCCATTAATTTTACAGTCTTGTTTCTTTTGTAGCATTTCCTGAAAAAAATATCTGAAGTAAACACTTTTATGCTATTGAAATTTATGCGGCTATTGCTTTTGAAGTCAGTGATGTCTCTACCAGTTACTAAATTTGAGTTCGAAACAGCTTTAAGCAGCATGGACATGAATTTCTTTTAAAATCATCATCTTCTGCCTTGTACTTATATAGTTAGCTGTTGAAGACTTAAACAGTTTTTTTTTATTGCACTGATCAGGAATTTCTACATATATATTCTATCAGTTGTCTTGTTGTAGTCGATGCTGGGTGGACTCATTATCAGTTGCCTGGCTAGCTCAATTGGTAGAGCTGCGGTACTAGTGTTCCAGAGGTCATGGGTTCGAGTCCCACTTCGGGCATACTTTTCTCTCCTGATTTTCTTCAGTCTGGTGGTGGTATGCACTTTCCTGTATTATTTTGTAATGAAAAGTGCATGTTTTGATGCATGTATACATGCATGCTGATTTAAATATAGAAAGCACATGACATATTTGCACAAATAAGTATTTGTTGGGGGAATCAAATTCAAAATTGATCTTCCTAGTAAAGATTGTTTATGAAAATTATAATATATGTTAATAGAGGTAAAAATAAATCAGAACATCTTCTTCTTTAATTGATGGCATTTACTACTACTACTATTAATAATAATAATAATAGCTGATGATGAAAATTAATAATATGAGAAGATGGTTAGATGAAAAACGAAAACCACAAAAAAAGTATAGCACAGAAGATTTAGACAGTTTGGAGACAGTTGATAGGCTGTGAAAAGAGGGAAAAACGACAAGCAATTTCTGAAAAAAGACAGAAAAAAGTCACTTTTTTCGCAGTTAACTTCTAAAAGTTTTGTTGACATATTATTACATGTTGATAGAAACTGCAAAACTGGACCATGATGCGGCAGTTGGATATATTTTTTTTTAGGAGCGATGCGGATTTACTTAAGAATCTCATTTCGATTATCAACTTTGTTTTCAACACGTGATGTCTTGTTTACTCGCCAAACGGATGTAGGTCAATATGGCGGCAAAACAGTATTTGCGTGTATTTGGGCGTAAACTTTCTTTTGTAATATTGTACATGTTCGAGGTACTCAAATTGTTTTCGATAGAATAATTTCGCCAATTTTTTAATTATGTAAACCCAAAAGCGATTATAAATATTTTATCTGTTACTAACAGACGAGGCGTGTGTTATTGGACACAAAAAAATTCAGACTACGTCGAATGAGAGCAAAGCATTGCTCAAAATAAGCAATTTTGTTGTTTTGATATTCTGTCTGTGTAATAATTAAACTTTCCTAACACGGTCCCAAGCTTTAACAACTGTGAGAAGGAAGTCTGTTGAAAACATTGAAGGAAAAGGAGAAAATGCTGATAACAAGCATTTCTTCTTTTACCACAGTGTTTTCACTAAATACTGTACAAAAAATAACTGTTTATGCCCGTTTAGTCAGCAACTTTGGAAAGCAATCTTTAAGTAATATGCAGAAAGTACTAAAATCTAACAGTAACCAAACAGGTCTGCGGCTACATTTAGAGCTGCTTAAAGTATCACAGGAAAAACAGGCTCTGGATAATCAATTGAAATAAAGCAAAACCGTTTTCTCTTGTGTTTGGAGGAAAGTTTGATATTATTTTTTAAATGAAACAATTATTTAACATCTCTCAATTTTATAAAATTCTGGGTTTTTTTTTTTTTTTTTTAAGATAAAAAAATCCCCTGAAGTTGTCTGGTAAATTGGTAATCTGACTTTGGCATAAAAGTTATCTCCCTTAACTTTTTGCCTCACTGTTTACAAAATGTTTCATATGTATTCAGCCTGTTATCACTTTGGATTAACCTCAAATTATTTATGTGGGGGATATACACGCAGTAGAAAAAAAAAAAAAATGTTTGGTTATTTAAGGCTTTTCCAAACAACCCTGAGTTTTAACAACCCTGAGAAAGAAACCTTTTGAAACATTGTGGGAAATGGAGCCCCTGGCTTTAATCATTGCTTTTAACTGGTTAACACCAACCCAGTCAACACTCCCAAAGTGGTAAATACTGGTCATTAGTAGTGAATTGAAAATTTTTGTGGCTGATGGTCAGAAAGTTTGATCATGATGGTGTGAAAATCTACATTATAATATAAAGGGGGAGTTTTTATTTTTTATTTTATTTTATCTTTTATTTATTTATTTATTTATTTATTAGAATTAGGGGAAACAGTGTTACATGCAAGTTGAGAATGTGTTTCACTGCCATCAGGTGACCTTAATGGCTAAAATTCTCCTAAAATGGTTACTTTTTGTTATACTGGAAATGGTTAGTTGATCTAATGTTGGTGATTTAGTAGTTGAAGGATCTGTAACGGGGCCACACCTGTTTAAGTGATTAAACCAAGTATCCCAATGAAGGTTGTTTGGCATTTGTCTGTTTTGATTTGTCTGTTTTGATAACTATTTAACCTGGCCGAGCCCCGGTAGCGTAGTCAGTAGCGTACATGACTTGAGAACAGGGGATTGCTGGTTCAAATGCCCAGCTCGGCCAATTTCAAATGGAGTTGATGATAGTGCGCCATAACTCATTACTCTCTCATCATTATTTCAATGATGGTTATGTTGAAAAGTTTGTTTGTTTGTATTGGAGTTTTAACGCCATTTTAACAGCTTAGGTCATATCATAGCGGTCAGCGACGCACCTATGTGCTTCCTGGCTTTCTCACACCAGTAATGACACAACTTTCTTTCCAAAGCCACTGACTACTTTTCTCACGTGCATCAGAGGTGAGAGGCGAAAAATCGCCGGAAAGAAAGTTTGCCTCAACCGGGTATCGAACTCGCAACCACCAGGTCACGAGTCCGACTCGCTAACCACTGAGCTACCCGGGCGGGCAAATATGTTGAAAAGCAGCCAGTGGTAAAGAAACTCCAGCAAGGCATGGATAGGTGCAATGGCCACCGTGACAACTGAAATAATATTGACAACAGCATTAACTCACACTTTGCCTTGGAAATTAATTGTGATATATTACAAGGTGTCAAGAAGCTAGTCTCAATAGATGTTATCACTATGCCCTGCCATCTACTTAGAAGAATTTATGCTTCTAAGATATGTTTTTAAGTTTTTCTTTTCATTAGTTTCCTCAGAAATTGAGTAGGAAAGAGATATATAGTTAGCCCTCAATGAAAATGTTATGGTTAAACTGACAACTTGGCTATTCAAGTGCAGATATAAAAATGTAGACAAAGATTTAACTCGTTTTACTGACAGATTGTTCAGATCACTTTTAGTACTACAAAATTTAGTACTATAAAATATTTTGTAATTTGAGACAAACTTATTTATTTTCATGTTGGGGTAGGGCAGTTGGCCCTAGAAACAAGGACCTTGTCTGACCACCTGTATTTCAATCGACCAGTAAAAAGCGGTTAAACCCAGTATTGACACTGGCCTGGTCAATACTAATATTGACCGGCTCTTTGCTAACCATGTGTAAATTGAGATCAGACTGCACAGAACATGCAGATACTTTCTAGACAGAAAAAAATTTGAAATGACAATATTTTTTTCTTTTAAACCAGCAGGGAATTTTTATGGAATTAATTTAAAAAAGTGACCCTTTACCATACATCATGTGTTTTGAAAACCCAGAGGAAACGGGTAAGCAGCATTTTCCCTTTTGCCACAATGTTTTCTACCCTTTTCAAAACAAATTTCAGCATTCAGCCACATTTATTTTGCTGTCAGAAAAATGCTGTCATGTCCAGTACTGACAATTCTAAAATTTTGTCTGATTAAGCAAATTTTCATTCATTTATTTTTTACACCCACCCTATGATACAATTCAAATTAATTATTGATCATCAATAATTACCTTCCTTTACCAAATATACCACAAGAATTAACATATGAAAGCGATAATGGTATCTAATCTAAAAATATTCTTTGCAGTCATGAAGAATAATTGAATAAAAAACAAAAGCAAGATAAAATTTGAAAAAAAAAAAGACAAAAAATTACCGAGTCATAGACAAAGCATAAGCCTACGTAAAGATTAACTAGCATAAGTTTATACTGTGTTGACTGCATTAAGTAGTGCTGTACCAGCCCGCATAGCTCAGGTGGTAGAGCGTAGGACTTGTCGTGTTTCATGATCAATTGGATTCGATCCCCACGGCTGGCCATCTAAAATTACGTATAGTCTTTCGGATGAGACGTTAAACCGAGGTCCCGTATGACGGTGCTATACATCGAGCACGTTAATAAACAAGGCGTAACTTTGGATGGGTTTCATCCGGCATCTTGCACTATCCCCTATAACTAAATTAGCAGTCTTCAGGAGGCGTCTCCCATATGGGATACCGGTTGTAACAATAAATAAACGCAAATTCAGTCAATCAAGTAGTGCAGTGTAAAACGCTGGACTATCAATCCTGAGGTCCGGGGGTTAATACCTGGCCTGGCCAGGACTTTTCTGGGACACTTCGTGTTCCCCACCTAACTGGAGGTAGCCACGCGTGTATGGGTGCTTCACACCAGGTACTTTACAGAACCTAAGAGATCTGTCTCAAGAAGAACTAGGGGCTTTATTAGGTCTAGAGCAAACTGGATTGATAATGGAGAAAAAGTGACAAAATATTTCTGTAATTTGGAAAAACAGCATATTGCATCAAAAACTATTCCTTTTATAGAAACAGAAGATGGCAATTATATATTTGACCAAAAGGAAATCCTTAAAGAAACAAAACATTTTTAAGAAACTATATATACCGAATGAATGAATGAATGAATGTTGTTTTATGGCGCATCGACAGCTTTGGTCATTTAGCGCGCATATCTGTGTTGAAGGAACGATTAAGGCGGATTTTTTCCTAAAAAGATTTGAGACATGCTGACAGTAAAATAGTTGAATTAAGAAGGATCATGTATGATCTTAGTATGCATAAAAGATATAATTGAGCAACAGGGCTTCCCTATTGACTCAAAAAGGTTTTGAATAATGATGTTAAGAATGCGATAAAAAGATTTGAACAGTCTTAAATTGATAATAAAGGAGTCTTTAAATGATATATACCGAACCAAACAATATTAATGACATTGATTTAGAGGAAGACTTAAAAAATTGTACTACATATAGTTAGATGAAAAACAAAAGGAGGAAATTGAAGGATTATTACAATATAATGAAGTAACGGATACGCTTAAAAACATGAAAAACGATAAAAGCCCAGGAGGATATGGTTTTACTACCAATTTCTATAGTGTTCTGGAATAAGATTGGCCACTTTGTTGTCAGAGCATTAAATCACGCATTCATTTCTAAATCCTTTTCACAGAATGTTAAATTGGGTACTATAATTTGCATACCAAAAGACAATAAACAAAAAAAAAAAAAAAAAAAAAAAAAAAAAAAAAAAATCTTAAAAACTGGAGGCCTATCACGCTTTTAAATGTTTTATATAAACTTGCTTCGGGTAGTATTGCCAAGAGAATTAAGTATGTTTTGGGTCACATCATATCAGGCGACCAAAATGGGTTTTTAAGAGGAAAGGTTTATTGGGGAAACACAAGACTAGTCTATGATATGCATCGTTGTGAAGAACATCGAATACCTGGACTTTAAATGTTAATAGAATTTGAAAAAGCTTATGATTCCCTTTCATTCAATTTTACTGAGAAGGCTCTAGAATATTTTAATTTCGGTGCGATGTTCAGAGAATGGATTAAATTATTTCTGCATAATACTGAAGTATGCGTACAAATAAATGGTTTCCTATCAGATTTCTTCAAAGTCAGAAGGGGGTGTCGACAAGGCGATCCAATATCAGCTTATATTTTCATCCTGTGTACTGAAATTCTTAATATTCAATTAAAATACGATAAAAATATAACAGGAATAAAATTAAAAAAATAATGCATCATATCACAATTTGCTGATGACACAAAACTTTTTTTAGACGGTTCAGAACAATCAATCTATAGAATTACTATAGTACTATAGTACTAGTACTAAAGAAGTACTTGAGAAGTGTTCACATATTTCTGGCTTGAAACTTAATTTCGACAAAACAAAACTAATATGGATTGGCAGTACAATGGAAATTATCATGGGAAGAAACACAGTTTAAACTTCTGGGAATCGAGTTCCATGTTGATCTAGACAAAATGATAAGACTTAATTTTTAACATAAATTCAAAAGCATTAATAACAGTATTACTTATTGAAAAAGAAGAAAATTAACACCTATTGGAAAAATAATTGTGGTCAACAACCTTTTATTATCTATACTTACACGCCTATTTATCAGTTTACTATCACCAACGAATGAATTTATGAAACGATTAAATGACACACTTTATAAATTCGTATGGGACGGTACTGCTAAAATTAAATGAACTGTATTCACAAAGAATTACATAGAAGGAGGTCTAAAAATGATAGATGTAAACAGTTATAATAGAAGTATGAAAATAAAATGGATTAAAAAAAAAAAAAAAAAAATTAGTTGTTTGTGGTAAAAGTGACTGCTATAAATTCATAAATAATATAATTGACACAACAAGCTATTTAATTTTGGAATGATGTACTGCGAAAAAATAATTACAAGTATTAAAAATGATTTCTGGATTGACGTTTTAAAATATTTTACCTTATTTATCTCGAAATCTAGTTTTACACAATTGTCGGATATAGTATTATGCCTCTGTTTTTTAATAAGAATATTATGGTAGACTCTATACATATATATATAACAAAGTACTGTATGACTGTGGTATAAGATATATAAAAGACGTGTTAAACGCAGATGGAAGCTTTAAAAGTTGGGGAGATATTAAAAAAAAAAAAAAAAAAACTGACTAACAACAGAGGTGAACTTTCTAAACTTCTATAGTTTAGTATCTTCAGTGAAAACCTTCCTTTTAAAACATCAAATTTTCAATTAAAGAAGACTCTTTAAAACAAGATGACCATGATGGTCTTATATCGCTCATCTGAGTACCAAGCAGTAAAGGTCTACAATGAAGATAAATACCAAATATCGAAGTACAAGGCTAAATGATAATGAAACAAAGAGAAATCTCACAACTGTTATAGAGGTCTAGGCCCTTAAGCTACCCATAGACATTTTAATAACTGCCTGACATAAAGCTAAGTAAAAACATGTGAGCCCTGGGGCAGGGCCTGTAATGATCCCAGGCTCATGTTATGTTCAAAATTTGTAGAGGTCTACAAGGTGATGCTTCATGCAAAGTATCACAGTTTTAGGTCTTCTTGGTTCAGACAAGAAAATAATCTTTCTTAACCAAACCCGGTTATATGAATATTTGTGAGAAGTTTGGATGATATTTGTCCAATAGTTGTTGAAAAATAGGGAGAACAAGAAATTTCATCAAAGGAAAATAACTTTGTAAAAATTCAATGAACCGTCACCAAAATATAATATGCAAATTCTTGCTTGGCACCGAGTCTCTCTAAAGTTTGAGTGAAATCTGTCCTGTAGTTGTTGAGAACTAGCTCTGACAAGAAAATGCTACAGAAAGACGGATGGATGGATGGACCGACAAGCTGACTCCTATATACCTCCAGAACAGAGTTTTGAAGGAATAATAACAAAGCCCTATGCCTTTTGGTGTGTGGCAAAAAGTTGCCTGATTTGAACAAACTTAGTAGAGAATGTTTGCCGATTCAAGACTTTCTATACAAGTTAGTATTATAATGTTGTTAAATACACTAACAACTACAGTGGTTGTCCAGGGACATGTTCATGGGTAATTGCTATTGTAAACGCATAAACAATGTATTTACACTTGCAATAGTCTTGCACCAACCTTTCAATGCGTCCAGCTCACAAAAAACACCATAAAGTGAAGAACAAAAATTATAATGACTACTAAGATTTACAAGATAAAATCTGTACCACAGAGTTTAAAGAATGAACAAAAATGAACTCAAAATACAATGAACACAATGTTCAAAGACACATCCTTACAGCCAGAGAGAAAAATGCGGTCAAAGCCTTTAACCGTTCACCACACGGCAAAATTTTAGATCTGTCCAAATTGAAAGCATTTGCAGACAATATTTCATATTGGCACAACTGACACAATATTTCTTTGATAGGGTAGAAAACTTTGTGGGAGAAGGAGAAAATGCTGGTTACCAGCATTTTCTCCTTTTCCCACAATGTTTTCAAAAGGCTTCTTCCTCATGGTCGTTAAAAGTCGTCATTGTGTGGTAAAGGGTTAAAGTGTTTCAACTGCTCAGAAATCAGGTCAACTAAGTAAAGATAGATAAATTACCAATCTAAAGGGTGCACAGGATAGGGAATTGAAAGAATTTGTCCACATTTATAAACGGAAATGACAACAGTGCTGCCAAAAGATGAAATGTATTTTCTATCTGCCGTCATCTGCTCAACCTTGCATCCTTCAGGGCCAACATCTGGCATGAAAGTACAAGAATGATTATAGTTGAAATATAAAAAAATGAAATATAAAATGTTTAAGATGCTAGCGGAAGACAAGTAAAGATGTATCTTTAAATGACAATAAAGTAGTCTGAAGTTTATAAATAAAGGATTAAGACAGCTTTTACTAATTGTGTCAGACCATCATCAGCCTGCCAGGACGTGCAGTGTTGTCTCAAGTTTTTAGGAGAAGACAAAATATTAGATTGGTCTATACTGAAACATAATAGTTGCAGGTGACAATATCAATGTTACCTTAAATTTTTCTTTAATAAGACTAGTCTTATCCCTGGACAGTTAAAGTTTTCAGTCTTACGAGGATCATAACAACACACCTGGCCTAGAAATCATATTATAGCCCTAAATGCACATGCAAAGCTTTAGTTGTTACAGAAATATGTTGGTGTTGCATACAAAACCTTAACCAAAGTTGATACCAATACAAATATAAATAGGCAGGTATACACAAACCAGTCTAAACCCATTTAAGAATTCTGAATGCCAAGTTGACCAATAAGATAGCCAAAAACAATCTGACTGGTCTACTTGGAATTTAGAATTCCAAATGTATTCAAAATATTTTTGGTGAATATGGGTCCAGAATAGCTCTCCTTTTTCTTCTATTAGTGGATCAAAAAGAGAAAAGTTAAGTAAAATTTGGAAAATACAGCAATTCAAGGGAAGATAACTCGTTGTTCTGGTCCTATTAGACCTATAATCAAACTTATTCGAGATCTTACGGTCATATATATTTTGACCAAGTTTGGTGCTGATTGGTTTACATTTGTAGATGCTAGAGCGTAAACAAAGTCAAATGTAGCATTTTTTTTTAATTCAAGGGCAGATAACTCCAGTTGTTTTGATCCGATTAGACCAATAATCGAACTCATCCGAGATCTTATGGTCATATATATTTAGACCAAGTTTAGTGTTAATTGGTTAATATTTGTATATGCTAGAGTGTAAACAAAGTCAAATATAGCAATTTTTCTAATTCAAGGGCAGATAACTCCAGTCGTTCTGGTCCGATTAGACCCATAATCGAACTCACCCGAGATCTTATGGTCATATACATTTTGACCAAGTTTGGTGCTGATTGGTTAATATTTGTAGATGCTAGAGTGTAAACAAAAAACATGTGAACGGACGGACGGATGGACGACGACGGACGGTGAGTGATCACAATAGCTCATCCTGAGCACTTCGTGCTCAGGTGAGCTAAAAATATCAAAATCCTTTCATTAGCTGCTATTTCTTTCATAGACTAACTAGAACTGACATAAATAAATATGCTTACAATACTTTGATACACAACGATGAAATACCTTCAAGCAGAGTTAAATGGGACTCATTATATAATAATGTAAATATTGATCGGAAACAAATTCATGGAAACGTTTTTAGATGCACAAAAAACACCTACACACAATGGTTTCAAACAAGAATAATACACAGAATTATTCCAACAAATTCTCTGCTCTTTAAGATGAAACTGATAGATACTAATTTATGTACAGTTTGTAAAATACATAAAGAAACCATTCTACATTTATTCCATGACTGTGAACACACCAAGTTTTTTCATTAATACTATTGCAACAGTAATAAGTATTTTTGACAATACTTTACATATTGATAGTCGAACTTTGCTTTGTGGCACGTATAAACAAAATCTTCAATTGGATAGTCTGTTCTTAGAGTTCAAAAAATAGATCTACTACTGTAGGAATAAAGAAAAGTTACCGACAAGGACTGGTCTAAAAAATGCTTTAAACCTTACTTTAAATATTCACAACCGCACGAAAACGCATGAAGTTGACAAATATAACATGACAATTGTAAAAAATGTTTTTCAAAATCTCCCATGAGCCATTATAGAATACAGATATACTACAAGAAAACCGAACAAACGATATGCTACAGCGTATGAACATTTCCAAATATATTATTTTCTTAACCAAGTTTCTTTTTCCTTACTCCATATGTACACACCCATACACACACACTTACATATAGTTTCCATTTCGTTTTGTATGTTTGTTTGTTTGTTTTTATTTGTTTCTCTCTTTCTCTCTCTCTCTCACTCCCCCCCTCTCTCTCTCTCTCTCTCTCTCTCTCTCTCAATAAAGCCACATTTAAGGGATAGGGTTGTTATGTAATAATACAATCTTGGTTAGTATTAAGAGACAAATCTTTTTGTATAGTAGTATTTTAAACATTCTTCTTTAAGTGACTATTATCTATACCATTTTGATCATTATGAATTACTAACAAAATTGAATTGTAAGGTATGGTGGGAGATGGCCACAACTCCAATCATACCAGTTGACGTGACAAATACAACTTTTTAAAAAAAAAGTTTTTTCATGTTAGTTCCCAAAAATATATTCAGTAAGCTTTTGACAAACTTGAAATGCATTTCTTTTTTAATTTATGGGCAAGGAACTTCTGACCCAATAAATCGATGGTTTGTAGCTGTCATGAATATCTATAAACTGTCTGGGTTTTGTAAAGATTTAAACAAGCTAAAAATGTTTTTTTTTTTTTTTTTTTTTTTTCAAGAGCATGTAATTTGTGACTCCATGATCCGATTTCGCTCAATTTTGAAAGGAGCCAAACCGTCATAAATATCTAAAAACATGAGTTTGTTGAAAATTTGAAGACCATTGTAGGCTATATGATATTAACAAGCTCAAAATGTATCTTTTTAAAAGTCAAAGACACAAAACTCAAGATGATGATCCAATTTAGCTCATTTTCAAAAGGAAGCAACCTCTTATGAATATATGTAATGTATGCTCAGGTAAGTAAAAAAAAAGTTTTTGGAAAAGGAGAAATCATGCAATGAAAATGTCAAAAGAAGAGATTGTCCTTTTGAGAAAGCAGCTGTTATGTGATTTGGTACAAAACTTTTGAAGTTTTGGCCAAGATGTCAACAGCCGAAATGCGAACGCAGGAATGTTGAAAATAGCTGAAAAACAGAGGTGGTGAAAAAGAATACCGCTATACACTAATATTACCAGAGCAACATAAACAATGTCATACAATGAAGATTGCTTTCTCTTTTGCGAAAACAAAAAATAAATTACAAAATTAATAAACAGTGGAAGTAAACAGACCACAATATGTTCATTTTCTCGTATTACAGCCACGGTCCACTACTCGAAAGACAACCTTAAGCATAATGGAACATGCCAAATACTGAAGTTTTCGAAGTTGTTTTCTATATTACTGATGTAATTTGTAATATATGTTACCCAAGAGGGGGCAGTATGGCGAGTGATAACAGTAACTGACTGCGAGCATTTTGTGCTCAGGTAAGCTTGGATAGATGGAAAATAAAAATTATGCAAAACTTTAATACATAATAAAATATGGTTACTTTAGAAATGTCATGTAATAAAAAATACAATGTAGTTACTTGCAAAGCCTTTAAAAATAGTGCTGACTGTGTGTCAAGTTGCAATGGGAACTTGAAACTATGTTGTTTTAGAGGTGAAGTGTATGATGTCAATTTATAAGAATGAAGATATAAGAATGATTATAGTTTGATAAAATAATGGTGAAATGGGTTAAAAACCGGCTGAAAACGAGTATAGATGTATCTTCAGAAAATACATAATTGAGCCATGCTCTGTGGAAAGGGTGCTTAATGCACTCACAAAAAGCATCGACCCATGTCAGCCTGCGCAATCCGCCAAGGCTTACATGGATCGAAACATTTTGCTTTTGTTCAGTTTTCTGTATGTCAAAGGACCACAGACTCATTTTAAGTGTGCGGTACATAGGGCGCAGCGGCACGATTTCTTTGCGCCCAGAAGTTAATTTTAGGGGGATTCTCGCAATCCCTCATCCTAGAAGCAACTCTATGTGTTATTTCTACACATCTACACTTTTCTTTTACATCACATTTACATCATTATAAATCCATACAACTTTTGTACCAAACTGAAGGAAAAAAAAAAAAAAAAAACACGCCTATTTCCTATTTCAGTTTTTGATTTGGGTTTATTTATAAAACCATGAGGAACCAGACTGCGTATCAACAAAATTTCTCTAAAAAAGAGTGGATTTAGTAGCAATTTCTGGGGCAATCTGCCTTTTAAACTCACCACTGTTGGAGAGGTCTTATGACCTTTCCAAAAAGAAATACTAGAACTAAGCTTATAGATCTGGACATAAAATAGGACCAAGTCATATCTTGCCACCCATCCAAACATTGATCGTAATGCACGACCAAACGTATGCATTTCTGTCAGCCGTTATAGTTTAAGTTGAAGGAACATTCATGCTCATTGACACACTTACAAATCTGAAATACAGTGAATTTCAAGAACAAGCTTTAAAAATATCTGACATCTGATGTCACTGTCATGGTAAAGCTATGAAAACAATGTTGAAAAGGAATTGTTGCTTTTTTTTTGTAAACATTATCTTAACCCAGCATTTCAAACTGAAGAAAAGAGTTACATTTCAATCAACTAGACTACTTTTATGTCTGTAGAGTAACGGGTTAATGTTTATGAAAAACTCTGTATCACTTGTTTTGTTTAATTTAGTAATTATTTTTATTTGTCTAGGGTGTCTTTAATGTATATGAAAGTTTGACCTGAAATAGTCCAAAATAATGTATGGCCGGTGTAGATGATCTGTGTAGCTTGACCCTGATCTGCACTTGCTGCAAAGAAAGATATTTACCATTTTGATTTTTTTTCCTCGTGGAGCAATGACTACGACTTAGCACGTTACATGTAAATTTACATTGAAGGTCAGAAGAACACTTGTAACAGGTATTATGCTTTGTACTTTTATATTTAGCCATTGTTTATTGTAAATGACTCGTTTCCTGTGGCCTCATAAAACAATATCTTTCTAGGAAAAAAAAAAAAAACACACACACACACACACATTTGTATAACTTTAACCATTTGCGCCCCTTCCCCTTCCACAATTTGATCTGCCTTTTCGTACAGGACCAGACTGTCAAAACATGTATCCTGATCCACACCGTCCACTATGTTTACATACTACTAGAAAGTGAAGGAATAAATCGGACTGCGGTTTTAAGGTTGTCTTGGGTCTAAATATTTAACACACTATGAGTCAGTAAAGGAATAAGATCAGACTGCAATTTTAAAGTTGTTTTGGGGCAGAATAATTTACATTCTATCAGAAAGTGAAGTTATAGGACTACACTGCTTGCTCTCTACTTTGCCCCAAAAATTATTCGCTTGGAGGAAGGCAGAAGTCCCCCACCCATATCTGCACATATTTTTCTACCAAAAGATTGCCCCTTTCAGTACACTAATATGCCAATATCTCTTAACGATAAGGTATTATTCTATTCTGTGTTGGAAACATGTGCAGATCTTCACTGAAATGCAGCTGAAATGATGCTAGCTGTGGAAATCATTGTCGAAAAAAGAGAAATGCTGGTTTGAAGTATTTTTCTCCTGTCGTATGACAGTGGTTTCATAGGGATTATTCATAGGGTAATAAAATAAAGCATTGTATGACAATGGTTAAGTCTCTTGTGCCCACAATATTTTTGACCATCCTGCGTATGTTCTTATGAAGGCGACATTTTGTTCAGACGACATACATGTAGTCTAGTCACTTTCATTGTTTACATAGATGTTTTTGCAGCCTGAACTGTCCTTCACTACTTTACCATTGTAAATAAAATGATAAAAAAAAAAAAAGTTCAACTACATGCAATGAACGCTAGTTTTATCATGTGATACGGATGATTTATTTTTTAATTTTCACGGACCAAATACCAAATTATCTCACGTTTCGCGACCCGAGAAAGAACATTTTGGAAAAGAAAACACTGTGAGAATTTGGGAAAAAAGCTAGAAACTGTTTTCCTTTTTTCACATTTTTTTGACCGTAATTCTACCTAAATCTAATCAGTCGTCAGACCCATTCTATCTTGACGGGTGTAAACTTTTGTTGCCCGGTAAAGGGTTTACAAGACAGTGAGATGTTATCACTCGCACTATATAAGGGATAAAGACCTGTTATTTCTTCATACCTGTACCGCGTGATCAGTAAAAGATTTCTAAATCTGCTTACAAAGGTAGGGCTTCACGACACGCGATAAATCATCATAATTATCCGACTTCAGTTACAGGTATAACTCTTTCTCTTGTGTAAACATACCCTGTAGTAAACTTAACTTTTTACCAGAGGAGGAAATGAGGTTCAACAGCAACGTACAAAGAATTAAAGAACATTTACTTTATTTCTATATCAAAGAGCCCGCCCGGGTAGCTCAGTGGTTAGCGTATCTGACTCGTGACCTGGTTGTTGCGAATTCGATACCCGGTTGAGACAAAGTTTCTTTCCGTCGATTTTCGCCTCTCACCTCTGGTTCAAGTGAGAAAAGCTGTCAGTGACTTGGAAAGAACGTTGTGTAAATCAGTATTTTATCAATAAAATTTGGGGCAAATTTGCTGTCTCCAGACAACTTTCTTCTGTTTTTAGCCATGCCAAAAAGAGAAAAGAAAAGTAGAGGAACTAAAGACGTCAAAAAAGTGAAAAATCACTAATTAAATTTACTTTGAAAGCAAATTGCTGAGATTTTTTCTGGGAAAGTATCTTTTTGTCCATTATACAAAAATTCCACGGAGTTAAGATATCTTTAAAGGCGTTAATAGGCAATTAGCCAAACCAAAGTAGACATATTTCCCTTTTCAAGTAATTACTTTGTTCATTATGGGTTCGATTATGTTAGCTTATGCAACAGAAAGTCATAATTCGACCTCTCCACCAGTCTATTTTCTTCTCTGACTTAATTTTGACAAAATATACAGATATGAATCTGCCAGTATCCCTTAAGTCGGGCCCTGGTAGCTAAGACGGTAGCGTACAGGACTTAAGACTTGACAGAAGGTCAAAGTTTTAGCGACACATCTGTTTTGAATCAAGGAAACACCTTGTTTATTTTGATGCCAAAAGTTAAACTCAGATACATTGAATATTCATGTTTTATTGATTGGTTGTTTGCTTGTTTTTGGCCTGGGCTTGGCTTGTCAGGCCCAAGACCATTGGAATCGTATACCAAAATTTCAACCCCATCCAAGCATTTACGGAAACACCCGGAAAACCCCGACTAAAAGTGAAAAGTACAACCCATCTCACTATGCTAAAAGAAACCACCCCTTAAAATATTAAAAATATTTCGATTTGAACATCAAAATAAGGTTTAATTTCACAACAAACTTTGATAGATGTGCGATTTTAATCGTACGAAAGTGTCGACTGAGACTTTTTGGGCCCTGGTGAGGTTATTTATAACTGCAAAGTCGTGCGCTTAACAGTGAAAGAAACAATTGGCAAACTTCAGGTGATCGTTGATCAAATGTTTTGATGTAGGTACGCAATCGACCGAGTTGTGACGAGTGCTGTTGCCGAGCACTAATCGGGATCGTTTGTTTGTCCTTTTTCTAGACACCATGTGCATGAAAAATAATGATAGCGTGATTTACGCAGACAGTGTGCTCTTTCTCTGAAAAAGGTGTCTCAAAACCTCGGTAAAATTTTTAATTTTCGTAAAATTACTGTGCATCTCGTGTCTGAAGTTATAACTATGTATTTGACTGGTATATATGCTTTATTTCTTCCTGTCAGAATTGTCCAGATATGACATCTCGAACCATAACCATTTCGACCCATAGCAAACTCGGAGCATACAATATCAAATATATATTAAAGTTTGTAACATGAGCCATTGAAAACCAATTAATCTTTAAAAAACGATGAAATTTTAGATTGTCTAGATTGAAAACATTTGCAGATAGCAAGTTAGATTTAGCTGCAATGTTGGTTATTGGCTGTGAAAGTGCAGAAAGCATTGTAGGAATAAAAGAGAGCAATTTCTTCTTCTTCTAAAAGGTTTTCATGAGGCTATATCCTTAGAGTCCTTAAAACTCGGGATTGTGTGGTAAAGAGTTAAGTAACTGGTGGGCGTTTTCTATCGAAGATCAGACTTGGCATTCAGTGCAATCTGATCTTGATCTCCATAGGTATTTAGGCTGACCCATCTTCGCAAGCCAAGGACACTAACTCCACTTTGTTCGTTACGTACCCTTGGCCGCTCGGTTCTTTAAAAATCGAAACTCCCGCTGCGCCACCTAGCGAATACCACGAGTTGCGTAACCTTTGCTGATGTTATTTCCGACCAATCAAAATGCTCGTAATAAAATGTGTTAGGCTATGCATCAAATATGGCTGCGCTTTCGGATTCATCACAATTTTCTGAAATTAATCAGACATACGATGATTCGCAATCATTTGGCTGTGGAACCCGTCCTAATATTTCAAATAATTGATCATGAACTATAAAAAAAACTCATTAAATATCGATCGTCTACTCTTTTTTTGGCAAATTTTCGTCACAAACATGACAACTTTCGTTTTTGACGGGCGCCACTATTATTGTTTTCTGTTTCGCGGAAGATTTCTTGTTACGGATGGTTTGATTGGACGCGATGGGTTTTGATCGCATCCAATGAAATGGCGCAGTGGGATTTTCGATTTTTAAAGAGGCGAGCGGCCAAGGGTACTACCTTAGTATCCTTGGCTTGCGAAGATGAGGCTGACCTGGGTCGAAACATTTTGCTTTTGGCAACTTTTTTGCATGTCAAAGGACCAGTGTACCTCATGGTTCAGTCGGCTGCTTGACAAAATCGGTTTTATGAATCCATAAATATATGATGGCTGGTTTGGAATGATGGATCACGGACATGCATTAAACCCCCTTTTGCCAGAGCATGGCCCATTTGTGTTTTCCATAAGCACAACCAGCAGCTTTTCAAATTTATCAATCCTAGATGACCTTACTCAGATGAGGGCTTTAGGTTCAACGGCCCCCTTGTTTATGAAAATCGGCTTTCCAAGTTGGTTGATCATGTCAACTTAGACATTCCATAGAATTTCAATGGGAAAATGGAAAAGTGCTATTTACAGCAGATATTTTGACAAAACTTTTATAGAAATGTTCCTTGAGCAGTCTTGTATCATCCATATGATTTTATTCAACTGGTAGTCTTTAGCTCATCTGTTTACGAAGAAAGCGTCATGCTATTGTCAAAGCCTATGCGTCATTGTCGTCGTGCAAAAACCTTGACATTTTATAAAATCTCTGTTATTCCTGATGATATTTACTTAAAACTTGGACAAGTTATTTACTGTCAAAAAGGGTACCCATATAACAGGAGCAGGTAACCATCAAAATATCTTTGACACAGTTACGCCCTTTTTTACTACTTTGAATTTTCAGAACCTTTGACATTCTATCATATCTGTCATTAATGAAGATACTTACTTCAAACTTGGACTTTTTGTTAACAATTAAAAGGGGAAATTATATCAGTACAACAGAGGCAGGTAACCACAAAAATACTTTGGCAAATTAATTAGTTATGCCTCTTTTTTAGCTCAGCTGTTTTTAGAGACATGGTATCTTTATAGCCCTAGTGTCATCATATTCGTCATTTTTGTCGTCGACATGCAAAATCTTTGACATTTTACAATATCTTCGTTATTACTGAAGATGTTTACTTCAAATTTGGACAAGTTCTTAACTATCAAAAGGGAAACATGAACAATAAGGATAAATGACTATCAAGTTATGCCCTTTTTAAACAGCGATTACGTAATCGCTATTTATTAATGTCGCTTTGAAATATTTTTTTTCGATGCGCCATTTTGATAGGCTCCCCCTGGCGTCAAGATTCGATGTCCACCTCGATTTTTCAAATCCAATTTTACCGAATATGCATGTCTTGTTTGCTGACCATATTACCTTGGGTGCTATTTTGACACCATCTTTCTCCTCAAAGCACCCATTATGTGACAAACTATTTTTACATAACAGAATCAGTAGCAGATATCTTGACCTACATTAACTTCGAAACCTTGATAAACAACTCCCGGGGTGAACTCCCCCAGGATAATTACCGGATGTTTAGAATTACGATCGAAACACAGTATACCAGAAGCCGGCCCTTTCAACCTTTTCCCTTCGAAATAAACATCTGTATGCTAGACTTAGCATAAACGATTGTACAAAAATAATTTAAAAGTAAAATACAATTTACACCAGGGCAGTAAACTTGAACGATCCGAAATGCAAAGTTCCGTACATAAATATGCAAATGTGTAGCACGACGACGATTTAAATATATTTGATGATGCTACGCACAGTACTTTGATCGTTGACCTATATCTACCTGAATATATTGCAGAGTGGACTCCCTTTAAAAATATGCAACCTGTCAGAAAGCGCTCCTATGAAAATTTGTAAAGCAGTCCAATGTTTGCAAAGGTTCATTATAACATTAAAATTGAGCCTCTACTGAAGTTTCGATAGAGTATCTTGATTACGACGTACCAAATGGTAATGATCTATAACCCTTGTCCTGCTAAATAAATGAAATGAGACTCTCAAGCCGATAGTAAAAACTAAGATTTTGCTATTTCAAGAGCATTTTTCGAGGAAATATATCTCCTTATCGAATATCGAAGATCTTAATCGACAATGTCCGCAAAAGGTCCTTGCGTCGCGCTTAGAGCCTAAAGGTTAATACTTCTCTCCCGTTACAGATAGTACAACAAAAATGAGTAAACACAACAAGGTATTGTCACTGTATGAAAAAAAGGGTTGTTTGAAATCAGGGTACAAAACTATTCAAGGTTTCAGATAGCTGAGGTACCAAGTTTATATTGATTGTCAGAAAACATATTTTTCCCCGCTATGAGCCTGCTCCTAATAGATAACACAATTATAAAAATAAAAATCCATGAAATATAGCAATTGACATCAAGAGCGCAAGATCGTCATTCATGCTCCTTCACTCAGAAATGTCCCATTAGGACGAGGGGTCTGCACGGCCCGCCATTACACGCTTATACGTAACGTGTGTGTGTGTGTGTATATATATATATATATATATATATATATGTGTGTGTGTGTGTGTGTGTGTGTGTGTGTGTGATCCCTGTATAAAAGAACAATCTTAATCTACCATTAGATCTAGTCTTTAAGTTATATGGTAATACAATTCTGTCACTATTAACTTTCACACGTGAAGTGTAGGGCTATAAAGAAAACACTATTCTAGAAAAAGTTCATCTGCCCTTTATCAAGGAAATTCTACAGTTAAAACAAAGTGCTCCACATTACATGATTTATGGGGAAACTGGAACCCCCATTGATGTCATCATTAAAACTAGAATGATTCACTATTGGATGAAAGTACTGGTCAGAAAACAAACCAAAATAGCAAATATACTCAGCCAAAAAAGAAAGTACCCATCGTATATTTCTATCTATATACTAAGAACTAGCATATGTTGTGACTATTTTTAAACAGCGATTACGTAATCGCTGTTTAATAATATCGCTTCGAAAAAATTTCATTTTTTCGATGCGCCATTTCGATTGGCGCCCCTGGCGGCAAAATTCGATGTCCACCTCAATTTTTCAAATCCAATTTTACCGAATGTGCGTGTCTTTTGTTTGCTGGTCATATCGCCTTGGGCGGTATTTCTCTTCAAAGCACCCATTATGTGACAAACTATTTCTACGTAACAGAATCAGTAGCAGAAATCTTGACCTACATTATCCTCGAAACCTTGATAAACAACTCCAGGAGTGAACTCCCTCATTATAATTACCGGATGTTTAGAATTATTATCGAAACACAGTGAACCAGAAGCTGACCCTTTCAACCTTTTCCCTTCGAAATAAACATCTGTATGCCACACTTAGCATAAGTCATTGTACAAAAATAATTTAAAAGTAAAACACAATTTACACTAGCGCAGTAAATTTGAACGATTCTAAATGCAGGGTTCCTGAAATAAATATGGACATTTATAGCACAAAGAGTATTTAAGTATGTTTGATGCAGAATAACCTCCCTTTAAAACGCTACAACCTGTCAGAAAGTTGTCGTATGAAAATTTATACTGCAATCCAGGATGAGCAAATATCTGTGGTGGCATGAAAACTAAGCCTCTACGGACGATTTTATAGAACATCTTGGTTATGTCACACCAATTTCTTTCGAACTTTAACCCTTTTTTCAGCTAAGTAAATGAAATGTAACTCTCAAGCCAATAGTAAAAACAAAAGTTTTATTGTTTCAAGGATATTTATCGAGGAATAATATCTTTGTCTGCTGATGTAGATCCAAGATCAGACTGCACGTTCTCTGCAGTCTGATCTTGATCGACAATGTCCGCAAAAGGTTCCGGATTCGCGCTTGGAGCCTAAGGGTTAATACCTCTCTTCTGTTATTAATAGTACAACAAAAATGAGTAAACAACACAAGGTATTGTCACTCTATGAATTAAGCGTAAAATCAGGGTAAAAAAACTATTCAAGGTTTCAGATAGCGGACGTACCAAGTTTATATTGATTGTCAGAAAACATCATTTTTTCCGTTTTGAGCCTGCTCCTAATAGATAGCACAATTATAGAAATAGAAATCCATGAAACACAGCAATTGACATCAAGATCAACATTCATGCTCCTTCGCTCAGAGCCGAGTCCCGTAGCTCAGTCGCTAGCGTCCAGGACCTGAGAACAAGAGGTCGCTGGTTCGATCCCCGGTTTGACCAATTTCTTTTCGAGAACTGATGATAGTCATTGCGACAGGATTCATTCCTCTCTCACCCTCACCGCTGACCATTGTTTCAACAATGGCTATGTGGGAAAGCACCCAGTGGCTTGGAAAGAAAATTGTGCGGAGTACTGGTAAAAGAAATTCCAGGAAAGCATGGATAGGTGCACTAGCCGCCGCGATATAACTGAAATAATGTTGAAAACGGCGTTAAACACCATAACGTTTTCTACCCAATCAAATGTGTATTCCATCATTTGAGCCATTTTTGAATTGTCATCTGCAATCCTTTCAATCGCGGTAGACCAGTCTTAAATTTTGTCCTTTGGTAAATGGCCGATTTATCTTTGATATTATGAAACAAAAAATAAACTTCATAACAATAATTCCAAATTTACAAGCGGGCTGATCTCTGCCCACATCTCGGCAAAAGTGAACAATTCATGATAAGTAACAGTACATGTACGTGACAACTTCCAAAACAGACTGTTTAGGCAGAGCTCAGAACCCCATATGATTTTGTAGGCTGATCTCTGTGTGTACTCTCTAGCAAGGCGACCAGTTCACTGTTAATAGGAGTGGGCCCTGGAAGTGGGGTGTGTGGACAGTGATCAGACCCCAGTATGTGTTGGCTGACCCTAAGAAAAAAATACTCTTCACGTTTCTAGTAAAGGAGAAAATGCAGTTGACCAGTATTTTCTCCTTTCACCACAATGTTTCCTGCTGTATCACTAGCATTTTTTATAAGGAATTTTGCTGAATGCTTTGAACTTGTCAGTTCTAATGGTTTGTCGTTTTGTAAAGTGATACGAACCCCAAAACATAAAGAGCGACGTGAGCCAATCTATTACCTCCCTTTAAAATGTATACGTAAAACTGATGTTCTGTTTCGTGACTTTACTAAATATAGGGTGTCCAGTACATTTGTTAAATTCTTTAAGTGTATTTAGGATAATATCTTGAAAATGGGGAAAAAAGTAAGTTTTTTTTTTTTTTTTTTTGTGATCAAACTTTATTCATGAGCATTTAAAAAAAGTTATAAACAGAAAATTTCAGTTGAACACAAAATCAATACCAAGAAAAGCTATAATGCATCTGGTATCTCCAAAGAGCGATATGATAAGATAGTGTCACAATTATCAGAAAATTCTAGTTGTGATTCTGATGCCAAATTTCGTTGGTGGGTGAAAGACAAGGGATACAAACTTTTGAACTTCCCTGAAATTGGATTAACTGATGTGCTGTGCATCCCAGCCAAAAATCAGGTAATTATATACTTTTGTCAATTTATAATTTTTTAGGCTCTCCCGATATTTTTGGATAGCTGGGAAGGAGTGTTGTTCATTTTATTAGTTGAAAATGATCTGCCTTTGTAAGCATTTGCAGAAAGAAATGAGACAACGACTGATTGATCCGAACTGGCATAGCCATTAAAAGGCATGGCTGAAAACCCCTCAGTCCAACATTACTTTAATATAATATGGCAATTTATCATATAATAGTGATAAAGTGATATACAAAAGTGATTTACAATGCTTAACTGAAGAGCACATGATGTTATTTGACAAGAAATATAGCAATGATTAACCCCTATCCTGCTAAATAACTAAGTACTCGAATATTGTTATTTCAAAGATATGATTTGGGAAACAGCAACTCCTTATCGTAAACTGTGGGTCCAAGATCAGGGCGCACGTTTAGTGCGATGATCAGCAGTGAGAGAGGAATGAATCCTGTCGCAATGACTATCATCCATCCTCGGAAAGTAATTGGTAGAGCCAGGGGATCGAACCAGCAATTCCCTGTTCTCAAGTCCTGTGCGCTACCGACTGCGGTTTTGGGTTCGGCACCAAAATTAAAAAATACGACGCTACGCACATGATTTTTATTCACAACGTAGCTATTCCCGTGCGCATTTATTCCAGCTTTTGCATGTTATATTGTGCCTTTCAACGGTATTAGTCAGAACTTAAGTCAAAGATTTTTTTGTCAAAAATAACAATCTCTGTCAAGCAGTAGTCTTACTGTACTAATGTACAAACATCAATAATAACGGTCAGAAAATGATGAAACTTGAAAATAAAACAAAAACCAAATTTTGTCCTCGATTCCTACTTCGCGCATCGAAAACAAAAGACTCTCACTTTGTTCCGATTCCTACTTCGCGCAGCGAAAACAATATATTCTCACTTTGTCCCGATTCCTACTTTGCGCAGGGACAATTCCGGAATTGAACCGTGCCAGGTAGGAATTCTTACTTAGCCCGACAAAGTGAGAATTCCTACTTTGCGCAGGACAATTCCGGAATTGTCCCGATTCCTACTTTGCGCAGAACATAGTCACTAGATGGCAAGATACATTAAACTTTCAATAGTAATTGATCTTCAATGGGTATATACCGGGAACGCCAAATCTTATAGTGATGATAATATCGCGAATATAGTTTTTGCAATTATGATTAAGAAGGATTAAAAGCAAACACCAGATAAATTTTGAAAAAAATATTAAAATTACTAGTCATATGCAAGGCACAAGTTTCTTTTAGGAACAACTAGAATAACTTCGTAAGTTTTGATTGCATAATCCAATAAATTGTGCTCTGCTGCATATTTCATACCACTGTTAGTTCATGTTAATGTTTATCTAGTCTATGTTTAAGATAAAACGAAAAATACCTGCTTCTCACAATTTATAAAACTGTGGTCAACATTCATTCTTGGTATCCTATTTGGTTTCTCATACTTTAATGAGTTTCCAGGTCAGTTTATTGCCTGCCACACATTCAATATCAGTTAAAATTGAAATATTATCAATCATGTTTCAGTAATAATTTGCAGCATTTGCATAAAGCAAAATTCTAATTTGTTTTTTTCCTTTGTAAAAAGAGTAGCTCATAGTTTCGAGCATTTTCTCCTTTCCCTACAATGGTTCTTCAGGATTAATTAAAAGTCGGGATTTTGTGGTAAAGGGTTCATATCCCGTCTGTGTAATAACTTAACCATTAACAACACAATCCTAAGCTTTAATAACCCTGAGAAAGAAGTCTTCTGAAAACATCATTGAAAAAGGGGAAAATGCAAGTAACCAGTATTTTTTTTCTTTTACCACAATGTTTTTACTAAATACTGTACAAAAATAACTGTTTATGCCCATTTAGACAGCAACTTTGGACAGCATTCTTTAAGTAATGTGCAAGCAACTGAAATCTAACAGTAACAATACAGGTCTGCTGCTACTATTTGGTTTCTCATACTTTAATGAGTTCCCAGGTCAGTTTATTGCCTGCCACACATTCAATATCAGTTAAAATTGAAATATTATCAATCATATTTCAGTTATAATTTGCAGAAATTGCATAAATCAAAATTCTAATTTGTGTTTTCCTTTGTAAAAACAGTAGCTCATAGTTTCGACAATGGGTATGTGGATAAGCAATCAGTGGCTTAGGAAGATTATAATGCAAAGTAC
Source organism: Tridacna gigas (assembly GCA_945859785.2). Classification (NCBI taxonomy): domain Eukaryota; kingdom Metazoa; phylum Mollusca; class Bivalvia; order Cardiida; family Cardiidae; genus Tridacna; species Tridacna gigas. Next base: position 35,615,086 of record OX244029.2, on the reverse strand, counting down.
TGGTAAAAGAAACTTAAGTAAAGCATTGAGAGATGCACTGTCTGTTGCAATACAACTTAAATAATTTTGACAATGCCATTTAACACCATATAACCAGAAAAAGAATACCTTGTTCAAGTACCAATGTATCATCTTCGAACAATAACAACAAAAAGGTAAGGATGCAACTCAAGACATGTAGATCTACATTTTTTTTGTTGATGTAATATTTCTGTTACAATGCAACATTGCTTTTTGACACAGAGGTCAATTCCATATCAATAGGAAAAAAAATCAGAAGTGATAGACTTCCCAGGAATGACACAAATAAGTGGACTATAAGTGTCATATGACTGAAATATAATGCAGAAAACCACCTAAAACACAATCAAATTCGTAAAGAGTAACTTCTGTTTATGTATGTGTTGATTGTCTCAACAATAAATAAACTAAATCACAATGATTCCAAATTTACATGTGGGCTGATCTCTGCCCACATCTCCGCAATAGTGACCAATTCAAAACAAGTACATGTATGTGACAACTCCCGAAGAAGACTGTTAAGACATAGTTCAGATCCTCACATGACTGTGTAGGCTGATCTGTGTGTATACCCCCTACCAATTTAAGATGATCAGTTCACTATAAATATGTCTGAGTCCTGGAAGCAGAGTGTATGGATAGTGATTAGACCCATGTATACATGTAAGTTGGCTGACCGTAAGAAAAAAAAAAGGCTCTTCATTTCGGACAACAAATCAAATGAATCTCCGCTCAAATTTTAAACTTTCTTGTCTAGATGGAAAAGGACGAGGATTTCTTCTTACTTCATGGGAAACAAAGGAAAGGTGCAATCAGTAGTTACAAGCAATATTTTAACTCTTCAACCCTTTACCACATGACAAAAATTTATAACTTTCAAAATTGAAAGCATCTGCAGATGACAATTTAAGTGGGAATCAAATGATGTGATTTTTGTTTGATAGGTTAGAAAACATTGTGCTTTTCCTACAATGTTTCTTTAGGGTCATTAAAAGTCGGGATTGTGTGGTAAAGGGTTCATATTCTGTCTGTGTAATAACTTAACCTTTAACAACACGAACCCAGTTTTCTCCTTTCTCAAAACTCTTTTCGAAAAGTGTCTTCCTTTGGGCATCTGGGATATGAAATGTTCTGATGGATTATATCAAGATACTCTTTCCTGAATCAATTATTGCTTGAAACCAAATAATTAATCGCCAGCTCGCTGTTTTTCAGTACTTTCAGTACTTTGATTTTGATCTGTATTAAAGAACAATTCCTTTCTGACATTCTGTGAAAATTTGTAGTCGATGTGATATTTCTCATTGAAAAATACTGAGCGAAATGACATAGGGGTTGATTTCAAAAATAATACTTTCTTCGATAACACTGGGTTCACCAACAAGAAAGGTTTAATTTCATTTTGAATGGGGTTTAAGCACCAATAATGGGTTTTAAATTCTGAATTCGGAGTCAGTATCTCGTGTGTCCACCATTTTGTCCAATGCACGTCGTGATTCTGCGCTGCATACTGTTTACGTAACGCTGTATAAAAGGCGCAGGCAACTTCTTCCATTCAACTTGTAACGCTGCTGCTAAGCCATTTGCCGTGTTGATTGCATGATTTGTTCGAACACGATGTCCTAGCTCGTCCCACACGTGTTCTATTGGATTTAAATTGGGACTATTCGCAGGCCAGTCTAAGACGTTGACGTTAAGAACCACCAAAAACCGCCGAGTTGCTGCAGCCGTATGGGGGCGGGTGTTATCGTGCATTAGAGTGACATTCGGACCATGGCGCTGAAAGAAAGGGATGACCTCTACTATTAGAACATCACTGATGTAATTCTGAGCATTGATATTCCCGTTAATCACAACAAGGCGAGTTTTGTTTCCACCGCCCCCTCTCCCTCCAAAACGGTCCCTCTCAATGACGCACGCGTTGGCAAAACGCTCTCCCCGACGGCGGTAAACCCTCTCACGACCGTCGGCATGATTGATTTTAAACCCAGATTCGTCTGAAAATAACACTAATCTACAGTCATTACGCTGCCAGCGCAAATGACGGTGGCACCAGTCACGCATTACGGTCCAATGGCGGTGTGAAAGAATTTGGCCGAAATACAGCCGATACGCGCGAATCGGTTGGACATTCTGTCGCAACAGATTCCTGACAGTCTGTGGGTGAATACCCTGCTGTCTCCCAGTTGCTGTTGCAGTAAGGCGTCGGTTGCGGAGATGTTGCATGTTGATGTACTGATTGTCGGCAGCAGTCGTCACACGTGGCCGACCACTCCGGGGACGGCTGCGGACGTTTCCCGGAGCCCGGAATCGTCTCCATAAATGCTCTATTGCCTTACGAGTACAACCAAACAGCCGGGATACTGCAGTTACTGACGCACCTGCATTCAGCATCCCAATAGCTTGGTTTCGTCGATAATTATTTAATCTTGGCATTTTTTTAGACTTGCTTCTGCATGATTTTATTCAATTGTGACTTATTATCGGTCAATCGGTGCGGTCAGATTCTTCCACTGGATATCGACCAGTGCCGCACGAGGCGCACGTGCGAATTCACTAAATCGAGTCTCTCGCCAAACAGTATGGTTTACTACTGACCTAACTTAGGTCAACAGTTGCTCCAACCGTTACCTGTACATTGCCTATTATTTATATTTGTGATAAAATAATACTAAATGAAATATTAAGGTTTAAAAAGTGGTTACTTTTTTTTGGCTGAGTATAGTATTTACAAAATTATGTTTAAAAGACCAAACTTTGAATCTAAGTCGATAAATAAAATCAAAAGTATTCTACTTAAAATTGGTCGACCAGATTTATGGTTAAACCAAAATTTAAACATGGACATAAATCCTAAATTCATGGTCATTGCAATATTATCAGATCAATACCAACAGCTTCATTCAAGTAAAAGGATAAATTATAGTAGTGTTGGGAAAACGGTTGAAAATGCTAATCGATGATCGGTTAGAATCCAATTCCACTTCCGATGCAATAATCGGTCATATAAGCGATTATGGAAGAACATGAAATTTGGAGTTTGGTTACGGGTTTAACTTGGACAAATTAGTTATAAAACATTCTTTGAAAAGGAAAACTATGCCTAACAAACAGTTTCTCCTTTTATCCACAACATTTTCGTTGTTAAAAGATTAAAACAATTGTTACGCACATTGGTTTAATTTGCTTTTGAAAATATTCGATTGCAGTGATACTTTTTTTTCTTTATCCATATTTCAGTATGTCTTCCTACATTGTTCTACAGACAGATCTGCTTAGATCTAAATTATATTCTTCAGAGGCTCATCTTGTTTTAAATTATGAAAGCCAAATACTTCCACCCTTCAAATTTTGTTTTGCACCTGGATGGGAATTAATTTCGAGCTGTTTGACTGCTTCAGTAGCCATTTTCATGTTTTTATGTCATTAGAGTTGTGTCCCGTGGTTGAATTTGGCATCCCTTAGTTAAGTTCGGTGTTATTCATGTTTAGTCCGATGATCGATTTTTGACTAGCGAAGCTAGTCTACAGGCATCAAGACTGACCTAGAGTCAAAGTAAACAAAAAACCCAACAGTTGTCAAATACTGCCTCACAGAAAATACTTCTTTCTGTTAGAAATCCTAAATCTGTTATCTATGACAATTTAGACAAAAACCACTAAATCTCTACCTCTCCGATTTGAACATGTCGTCTTACAAAGTAATAAACTGAACAAAATGTTGTTTATATGGCAAAAGATCTTTGCTTATATGTAAATTAAGTGACCTATGCAAAGCAGAGAATCACTTATTCCTACACAATTATGTTATGAATGAATCTATGAATACATACACCTACATGTACATGTAGGTAACTTGTAGCAAATCCGAGTTATATTAACCCTCACTGGACAGGGAACCCTTGTCATTCCTTCAGTCATTCATTACTTAGATCATTGTGTAGAGTTAAAACGTTATGTTAAACTGTTATTCTATTTACCCTTTACCAAACAATCCAACGTTTTCACAACATTGGGGAAGAATCTCGTTGAAAACATTGCGGGAAAAGGAGAAAATGTTTATACCCATCATTTTTTCCTTTTCCTACATTGTTTTCTGCCCTTTAATTTATGGTCTGCAACAGCTTTGAATTTGGACAAGTGCAAATTTTTCGTTTTGTAAAGAGAGTTAAAAAGTTAACTATATCTTGTGCTATTGGATATTGACTAGTTAACTACATGGTGTTTAACGCCTTTTTCAACATTACTTCAGTGATATTGCGGCGGCCAAAGCACCTATCCATTCTTTCATAGAGTTCCTTTTACCAGCACTTCTGTGACTCAATGACTTTTTGCAGACAGTGTGGATTAAGATCAGACTGCACAGAGCGTGCAATCTGATCTTGGATCTACATTGTCCGATAAGAGGATATATTTTCTCCAAAAAGTACCTTTAAAAAAGCAATATTCAGGTGTTAACCATCAGCTTGAAAGTTTCTTTTAACATTTTCTTAGCAGGTTAAGGTTAAACTTAAACTGGATTATAGTTAACCAATAGCACGCATAGCCCCGGCAACTCAGTCGGTAGCGTACAGGACTTGAGAACAGGAGGTCACTGATTTGATCCCCGACTCGGCAAATTTCTTTCCGCTAACCTATTTTCAGGGCAATTGAGCAAGGATTGTGGCCACTAGAGCGCCCACAAGATATTTCTTTAAATCTGACCTAGTGACCTAGTTTATGACCCTATGTAACCCAATTTTGAACTCATCCAAGATTTTATCAAGACAAGCGTGCTGATCAATTTTCAGGTCAATTGAGTAAGAAATGAAGCCTCTTGAGCGCCCACAAAAAATTTCTTTTAGTTGACCTAGTTCATGACCCAAGGTGACCAAAATTCAAACTCATCTGAAATTTCATCAAGAAAACATTCTGACCATTTTTTTAAGTCAATTCAACAATAAATGTGGCCTTTAAACTGCCCACAACGTATTTCTTTAATTTGACCTTGTGACCTAGTTTATGACCCAACGTATCCCAAATTCAAACTCATCCAAGATTTTATTTAGACAAAGATTCTGACCAATTTTCAAGACAATTGAGCAATAAATGTGGCCTCTAGACTGCCCACAACGTAGTCCTTTAATTTGACCTAGTGACTTAGATTATGTCCTCAGGTGACCCAATTTTGAAGTTATCCAAGGTTTCATCAAGACAAATATTCTGACCGATTTTCGGGTCAATTGAGCAATAAATGTGGCCTCTAGAGTGCCCACAAGGTATTTCTTTAATTTGACCTAGTGACCTAGTTTATGACCCCAGCTCGTCCGAGATTTAATCAAGACAAACATTCCGACCAATTTTCAAGTCAATTGAGTAAACAATGTGGCCTCTAGAATGTCCACATGGTATTTCTTTGATTAGACCTAGTAACCTAGTTTATGACCCCAGGTGAACCAATTTCAAAGTCATCCAAGATTTAATTAAGACAAACATTCTGACCAATTTTCAAGTCAATTGAGCAAAAAATGTAGCCTCTAGAGTGCCCATAAGGCATTTCTTTAATTTGACCTAGTGACCTACTTTATGACCCCAGATGACCCAATTTCAAAGCTATCTGAGATTTAATTAAGACAAACATTCTGACTAATTTTCAAGTCAATTGAGCGAAAAATGTGGCTTCTAGAGTGCCCACAAGGTATTTCTAAGATTTGACTTAGTGACCTAGTTTTTGACCTCACATGACCCAATTTCAAACTCGTATGAGCTTTTATCAAGACAAATATTCTGACCAAGGTTCACAAATATCTGACTGAAAATGTGGCCTATAGAGCACACACAAGGTTTTTCTAAGATTTGACCTAGTGACCTAGTTTTTGACCCCACATGACCCAAGTTCAAACTTGTACGAGATTTTATCAAGACAAATATTCTGACCAAGTTTCACAAGTATCTGACTGAAAATGTGGCCTCTAGAGCGCACACAAGGTTTTTCGAAGATTTGACGTAGTGACCTAGTTTTTAACCCCACATGACCCATTTTCAAATTCATCCGAGATTTTATCAAGACAAACATTCTGACCAAGTTTCATGAGGATCGGACTAAAAATGTGGCCTCTAGAGCGTACACAAGCTTTTTCTAAGATTTGACCTAGTGACCTAGTTTTTGACCCCACATGACCCAATTTCAAAATCCTTCGAGATTTTATCAAGACAAACATTCTGACCAAGTTTCATGAGGATCGGACTGAAAATGTAGCCTCTAGAGCATACACAATGTTTTTTTTAAGATTTGACCTAGTGACCTAGTTTTTTACCCCACATGACCCAATTTTGAACTCGTCCGAGATTTTATCAAGACAAACATTCTGGCCAAGTTTCATGAGGATCAAACTAAAAGTGTGGCCTCTAGAGCGTACACAAGGTAAAAAGTTGACGACGGACGCCGGACACAGCACGATCACAATAGCTCACCATGAGCACTTTGTGCTCAGGTGAGCTAAAAAATAAAAAACATTAACCCTGAGAAATATTTCCTTGTATTGAGCATACAAAATTATCTAAACCTGATAAAATTTTGAACTTCAAATCATAAGTCAGGCTTTTCCCTTGGCAACAAAAATTGGGGGTCATTGTGACCCCCTAGTCATAAAAAATGGGGATCATTCTAGACTTTGTGGGGGTCACAACCAAATGTAATTAGGTTAAACATTAAAGACTACTATGTATGAAACAATGTGTGTTTTTGTGTTACTTATTCACCCCAAAGCTTTATATAACCTATTTATGAATTATTGCATGATGCAAGATACATTGTAACAGTAGGGACTCTCTGTATAGAGGGGCTTGCAGTCTAGATGGCATGTCTTTTCATAGAGTATCATGAGTATGCTTTATTAAAAGCCTGTTCTTAACAGGCAAAAATGCTCTAGCTGCAGACAAGCTGTCATTTATTTACGTAATTTCAGTTTATCAATGGCATCAACGTGACCACAGTGTTTTGGTGACGCACATAAGAGTTGAATTGCGCAAGTTTGTGCAGCCAATCTCTGTGGTAAAAAGGTTCTTGTGTTTTGTTTTCATCACAGGAATCAACCGTTTAATTGATACAAATAGCTTGTTGTCGGCCGGATTTGATAACCTCTATGTAATGTTTTTTTTTTTAGAAGAGAGTATCCATCGCATGAATTCATGCCGCCGTTTTCGACGAATAATTAAGCATATGTCTCTAGCCAATTTTCAGTAAACCCTCAGCCTCGTCCGAGATTTTATCAAGACAAACTTTCTGACCAAATTTCACAAGTATCTGGCTGAAAATGTGGCCTCTGCAGCGTACACAAGGTTTTTCGAAGATTTGACCTAGTGACCTAGTTTTTTACCCCACATGATCCAATTTCGAACTCGTCCGAGATTTTATCAAGACAAACTTTCTGACCAAAGAATCTCACAAGTATATGACTGAAAAAGTGGCCTCTAGAGCGTACACAAGGTTTTTCGAAGATTTGACCTACTGACCTAGTTTTTGACCCCCCATGACCCAATTTCAAACTCGTCCGAGATTTTATCAAGACAAACATTCTCACCAAGTTTCATGAGGATCGGACTGAAAAGTGGCCTCTAGAGCATACACAAGGTTTTTCGAAGATTTGACCTAGTGACCTAGTTTTTGACCCCCACATGACCCAATTTCCAACTCGTCCGAGATTTTATCAAAACAAACTTTCTGACCAAATTTCACAAGTATCTGACTGAAAATGTGGCCTCCAGAACGCACACAAGGTTTTTCAAAAATTTGACCTAGTGACCTAGATTTTGACCCCACATGACCCAATTTCAAACTCGTCCGAGATTTTATCAAGACAAACATTCTGACCAAGTTTCATGAGGATTGGACTGAAAATGTGGCCTCTAGAGCGTACACAAGGTTTTTCTAAGATTTGACCTAGTGACCTAGCTTTTGACCCCACATGAACCAATTTCGAACTCGTCCGAGATTTTATCAAGACAAACATTCTGACCAAGTTTCATGAGGACCAGACTGAAAATGTGGCCTCTAGAGAGTACACAAGGTAAAAAGTTGACGACGGACGACGCACGACGGACGACGAACACAGCACGATCACAATAGCTCACCATGAGCACCTCGTGCTCAGGTGAGCTAAAAAATTGGTCAAAACGTCCCACTTCGAAAGTTTTTGTTCTAATACACTACTGGTAAATGTTGTAGCGGTTAATCATTTTAATCAATTTTGGTATGAATTAGAGGTATGATTAAAGAATAAGGTTGTTTGTTAACAGTGCTGTTGATATTAATTGAAAGTACCTTTGTATGATTAATCACCTGTGGGTGAAAAGGAAAATCCGTTAAAAACATGGTAATGACTAATGAATTATAATTAAGACGACATCCAGTGAATCACTTAGTTTTGAAATTGTCCCTTTTTGCCGATAAAGCAGGTTTTCGAAGACTTATTCCTAACATTTAAATAATCATCTATGTTTGTCCAACTTCACCCGATCTCGAAATTGTACAGGAGGAGTGTAAGGGACTTTTGTTTAGTATTTATCGTGCATTTTATCGAGTCGGCTTTTGGTTTTACAAATAATGATGCAAACTCGGTGGTTTATTTCACAGGAAAAGAACAGATAAGACTGAATTGTAAAGTTTGTTGAATCTTACAATTTGTGATATATTGTGCGAGGTTCAATGATAAGTGACACTGAATATAAGAAAAAGAGGTCAGAAAACGGCAGCATGCTCTGCAGTGTTCTTGCAATCGATGGCAGCATGGTACATGCAATACTGCTAAGTTATTTTTTGCTTAGTGTAGGAAATCAAAATACAAAGATTTTATGATTAAATTATGCATATACATGCATTTCACATCTCACAGATTCATGTTAACGAATTGATATGTCATCTCAGATAATAATTACACATGTATTCAACTCTTTACCACATAATCCCCAGTTTTACTAACTGAATGACAATGTCTTTGAAAAGATTGTCGGAAATTGAGTAAATACTGGGAACCAGCCTTTGCTCCTTTTTCCCACAGTGTTTTCTACCATATTTAAAAAAAAAAAAAAAATAATAATAATAATAATCATTTGAGCTAAATGTAATTGGTCATCTACCAATGCTTTCAATATGGTTTAGTCTAAATTTGATTGTTTGTAAAGAGATAGATCTAAGAATCAAATGCCATACCATGAGAGAGAGAGGGGGAAAAAAAGGAAAACGCGAAAGATGGAGAATGATCATGGACATTTTAAGTTTTGAGTTGCAGTTAAACGACCCTAAAGACATATCTATTATAATCAAATTCTATAGAATTTTGAGACCATTGTGTGAAAAGTAGGAAAAGCCGGTAACAAAAGATCTCCCCTTGACAATGGGTATTTTCAGGATCTTTGGAGGCACATTCTTATATGAACATGATCAGGCAGTGGATAAATTTGAAATTCACTTTTGACCTTCATTATTTGTCATTAACGTTTATTATTAATTGTAACATTTATTAAACAAATTGGTTGTTGGGGGTGGTAGACTGTGATCGGCCTTGCCTAATGTGTGGACTGTTTGTAAAAGGTAGCCATCTGATCTATCAAACAGTTTTATCGACATTTCTGGTCGTGTCGGTTGAGATCGGCATGCTATGCCGTGGAGTCCGAGTTCAATGAATACTTCCGGCCAGACCTTTGGTTTATCGTATGTGTGTATTTAACTCTTTACCACACAATCCCGACTTTTAACGCCCCTGGGAAAGAAGCCTTTTGAAAACATTGTGGGAAAAGGAGAAAATGCTGGTTACCAGCATTTTCTCCTTTTCCCACAATGTTTTCTACCCTAACAAATACATGAATCACCATTTAAGCTACACTTAATTTGTCGTCTGCAAGTGCTTTCAATTTGGTCCAGTCTAAAATTTTGTCATTTGGTAAAGGGTTAAATAGGTTATTCACATGTTGTTTTGCATCGGGAATGTTTCCGATAGCCAATGTAATAGATCCATGTACATGTAATACATATATATGAGAGAGAGAGAGACAGAGAGAATTTTTACCTTTTACCAACCCTGCTTTTAGAAAGGAGATATCAGCGGGTTTTCCTTATCAATTCACACAATGTTTTTACGCTTTACCAATCTCAATTAAACTAAACCTAAGAATGTGATTGAAAACATATGTCATCGGAGATATTGCCAGATACCTACATTTTACTCCATTTCCAACAATGCTTTCTATCTTTTTCAAAAGCGAATTTGACGTATAAAGCCTTGTTTTAAAATGTCTTAAATCTTGCAAGAGTCAGAGGATTTATTTTTTTGGGGTAGAATGATGGTTTTGAGTAGAGCGCTGCAAGAAAACGGAAAACCTGAATCCAACTCCACTTACATAAGTGTTTCAGTGACAAACTAACGAGCAGAAATTGAAAAAGGTTTTGTAAAACACATCAGAGGCTCATAAAAAGTGACTGCTCTTTTCCTTATTTGCTCTCATTCTCAACAGAAAATCAAAAACATACTTTTTTGTGAAACTATTTTGGAAAAGCTTAAAATTATGACTCCCCGCTTTTGCTCCTTTTCCTACCATGTCTAGAGATGTTTCTTTCTCATGGTCGTTAAGACTCGGGATTGTTTGATTAAGGGTTAAGGGTTAAATGGATACTTACACAAAAAAATTTAATCATTGAGAACATTGCAGACGTGGAGGCATTTGAGCATGTCGAATAAACAATATTAGGCCTATACAATCTTCATTCTACTTAACCTACATTACACAATCCTGATTTTACTTAGCGAAGCCCGTAAAAAAAGATCAGTATGCACAAAAATAATTGACCATCAGTCCTTGGAAAGAAATTCGCCAAGCTGGGGATCCGAACCAGCGATCCCTGATTTCAAGTCCTGTGCGCTACAGGGCTCGTCTTTAGGAACTTTTCACACCTTTCGTACAGGTCTAGGACTTACCCCTTTTCACTCAACAAAAATGAATCTTTTTCACAATATAACTCCTTTAACATTACAAAAGGAACTTCTTTTCGCAATAGGAATAGTAATGCGCAGAACTTAACAGTTCACGACACAGGGCCCTTTTCATGACAAAGATATATTGCTTTCAAGAAAAAGATTTAGGATTTCACGAAAGGAATCCAAAGCAGTATTTAAAAAAAGAGGGGATGGGACATTGTTGTTGGACCAATCGTGGCTTAATTTTGTTTTCAAATGATACTTTTATTACAAATAAACCATATCCTATCCGGCTAAAAACTTACAATTGTAACGTCGACAAGTTTATTTATAAGCATCGGATTTTAAGAGAGGTGGGGGGTTACACCAAAATCAGACTGCACATGTGAATACCGACTCTGATCTACATCTCCCGCGATATACATGTACATACAAGGTCAGGTGTGACAGGATAAGGATTAAATTACCAACTTTTCCGTTTCCAGCCTGCCTCTATCAATAATTTTATATAAGACTTTGTTAAATTAGATGCTCTCCATAGAAATGAACCGTTTGGTCACTGAAATCATTGTGGAAAAGGAAATCATAATTCCTCAGTGGTAACGAGCAATGACCTTTGTATGCAATGTTTTCTGCATAGAAATGCATTCAGTCTTTCGCAGTCATTTTGCAGGTAGATCCCTTTCCAATATATCATTCAGATTTCAAGTGTTCTTAACTGTACCTATCGACAACATACCAAATTTGAACATTACCTTCAAAATTTGATGAGCCACGTTATTTTATATGTAGTACTTACTGTCCGGTACCCCAGGTGAACATTCTGCGATGTGTTCCAGAGCCTTTAGCAAACGACAAAATTTTAGAACCGTCCAAATTGAAAGCATTTGCAGACGACAGAGTACATGTAAATGGTGCTAAACTTACTGGATCTTTTCATCAACGGTAAGAAAACATTTTCTGCTTGGTATAATCATCAATGAGATGCATTAAGCCCCATTTTGGCAGAGCGCGGCTGTTATACATATTGTTTGTTTGTTTTCAAACAATGCATGTTCTGCTTGTGCTTCCCAAGTAAATGTAAGAAAAAAAAAAATCATTTGTTTTTTACACATTGATACATTTGCAGCTTTTCGTGACAAAAAAAAAAAAAAAAAAACCGTTCCAACTTTGTCCTACAAAAATGAAGATGTCAACATTCCTTACTACATTTTCACGATTAATTATGATATGTGGCAAAACAAGAACTCTTTCTGTGAAATCATAGAAAAAGTAAACTTGTCAATCAATTTAGTGGGGAACGTTGTTAACAAAGGTGTCAGTGTTACTTCCGGCTGCATCTTGAAGAAGGCCTCCAAAGGCTATCAACAGCTTTTTCTTTTTTTAAGCTCTGGCGACCACATTGGTGGAGCGGAACCATTTATAGATATTTTAATGGATGAACAAAGAACTTATAATAAAATTTGTCCGACAGTTCTAGGGCAGAAGCTCTTTCAAGCAAAGGTTGAAAACGGACACATTGTAACATATAGAACACCGCAAACAATATGTTGCACTCCTTACCCAGAAAAAAAAAAATATATATATATGTATATATATCACTGATCCTTACTCTTTTTATCCCCCCGCAACCAAGTTAGAGGATATACTGAAATCAGGTTGTCCGCAGGTCCTTTTTGTGCCCTCTTCTCCTGCAGTTTTCAATGTTAATGGAGGCCTTCCCACAATAGGAACTCGTGCACATGCCAGTTTTACTGGCTTTAATCTAGACTAACATTGTACAAACAGACGGAATACCTGATTTATACGGCGTGCAGGGGCTTATCAGCAGACAGGAACCAAGGTCCAAACCAAATATTACATTGTGACAAAAATGACAGAAATGTTAAAACATTGATTATCTTTTTTTTTTTTTTTTTTCCTCCTGGCAATCCATTGATAAGAACATTATTGTATATTAAAGAATTATTTATGCGTTCTCAAGGCGATCTGGTGATGTTCTATTTCATAACGTATGTCCCTTAGAACTGTGGTCAAGTTTTTTTTTTTTTTTATCATTAAACCATTATCGTGGGATTAAGTCATTGTAATCCGCCCTGGTACTTTCTGCTTGTTCTGCGGCATCTCTAAATGATATACGCGGAATCGAAGGTTCAACCCATACATTTAATCTGATCTTTTCTCGTCCGTATTTGATCGAAATTCAGTTCCCGCATTACATATGCTATTTTTCTATAACTACATGTAATTTGCAGTGCAAGCAGCGGCCCATCCCTTGAAACTGCTCTCACTTGTGTTTTTCTCTTCGGAATTCGGTTCTAAGGTCACTCGCTCACTCGTTTTCTACAAGGCCGTTCATGGATGGTTTTGCCATATGAAGCGCTACTCTCTAATATCAAGTGTTTTATCCTTGAATTGGCGTGCAATACTTGCTTTGGTAACCCATATCTAGCAAATATACTTCTAGTTTCTTGGATTATTCTTTCTACTGTGACTGATTTCATCTCATCACTTTGGAACATTTTGAATGTGTGTCGACCATATCCAGAGCATTCGTCCCAAAATGTTCGAGAAAACGAGGATTTTTTTTTTTCATCGAAGGAGTTCTTTTCTTGACATCTATTTCTTTTTTCATGAAAAGGAGTCCTTTACGTATTTCATACTTACTTTACGAAAAGGACTCCTTTTTGCGAAAAGGAGTCTTTTTCATCAGAAGAGAGTTCACGCGAAGAAGGAGCCCTTTAGACATTTAAGACACTGTTTTCCGAAACTGCGAGAAAGCATTGATAGATGGACTGGCCTACGGGATATAACTGAATGATGTTGAAAACACCGTACAAATTCGTCTTTTATTTAATAGAAGTCCTAATTTGAAAGGGGGTCTTTTTGTGGAATATACAGTCCTTTTAGCGAAAAGGACTTACTAGTTTTTGTAAAATCTAAAGTCCTTTTCGCAAAAAGGATTCATCTTCCCTGACTTCTTTTCGTAAAATTTTAAGTCCTTTTCGCGAAAAAGAGTGATCTTGACTCCTTTTTGCGAAAAGGACTTCTTTTCGTATTTTAGACGTACCCCACAAAAAGGTTGTCTGACCTTAAAATACACTTACAATAACTAATGATGGTTTAAATCATACTAATCAAGGTAAATGTCACAAAATTTATCGAAAACGGGTATTGGGCTACTTGAAAATATAAGTTCGGTAGGATATGGGTTAAAAATATCATAATAATAAAAAAAAAAAAAAAAAAAGTCACAATAATTGACAAAATCAGAATGTAAAATATTAACTGCGAACGATTTCTGAAATAATCAAACAAGATCTTATTAACTTCAATAAAATATACGGAGACGTTTTAGGGGGACGTTTTAACCAATATTCGGAATGGAAACTGGGACGTTTTAACCAAAAGAGGGACGTTCCGACTCTGGGGCGTTTTTACTGTGGGACGTTTTAACAGGATACCGTAAACATCATTATGTACCAGTTTAGGTGAGTTAAAGCACATGTTTGTATAACATAATCTTTTAGGTACTTTTTCGGGTAATTTTTGCGATCATACACTTACTGGATATAAATATCAAACAGCAAAGCCGTGATGACTTAACATGAAGATGACATGCGAAATAACATGATAAAATGAAATATGCATAAACGCATTTTAATTTTGTTACCTACCCATTAAAAAATAGAACAACTTACCAATGAGCATTCCTCTATCAATCCAATTGTCTCATCTCCAGGCAATTCTATAATTCTATTTTGATTTATAGCCAAACTTGTAAAGTCTTATCCCTAACCACAGGACTTCTAACACGATGATTTTTAAAGTTAGGCACAACCGAACGTAGGCAGTCAAGGTCGATCCCATTCAAAGAATACAAATATTTCCATGCAATCGGTGATATTTTTAGAAAACGGACACCAGTTCAATGGCATATAGACCCTTACCTCTCGGGTAAGAAAACATTTTACTTTGTAATATCAAAGACTCATATATCAGATTGATTGATTGTATGATGTTTAACGCCGTTTTCAACATTATTTCAGTTATATCGCGGCGGCCAGAGCACCTATCCATGCTTTCCTGGAATTTCTTTTACCAGTACTCCGCACAATATTCTTTCCAAGCCACTGGCTGTTTTCCAACATAACCGTCGTCGAAACAATGGTCAGCAGTGAGAGAGGAATGAATCCTGTCGTAATGACTATCATCAATCCTCGGAAAGAAATTGGCCAAGCCGGGGATCCAACCAGCGACCTCCTGTTCTCAAGCCCTGTGCGCTACCGACTGAACTATGGGGGGCTTGGCTCATCTTTCAGAAACTATTCTACTACTGTGTACATAGATTTGTATTTACAGTGCATATCCACAATAAATAACTACTCTGCGTCTTCAGCCCTGTTCTTAAGGGGAATGGTACTCATGACCGTAGAGATGAGGGTCAACACCAAGCGACATATTTTGAGGACTGGTGTCGCCCTCATCCTTATCATTCATTCATGTTCATATAAGAACGTGCCTTGCCATGATCCTGAAAATACCCATTGTCACTTGACACAATGATCATTTACTACTTATTTATTTTCTCTTGTATCTATGTTATAGATTTGAGAATAAAAGTATTTGTCTGTCTGTTAGTAATCGATGACTGTGGCTATTGTTTTGTTACTCATGAATGTTCAAGATAGTAACCATTTTTTAAGTTAAGGACATATACCACAATTTTTCCTAATCGTCAGTTTGCGCATGTTTCTCTTTTGTGTACTTTATAATATCACACTGGGTTAACATGACAGAAAAAGAGTATATTTTACTTGTAATATGCCGATTGCCATTTAAATATCTGGAAATCACAGACGCGAAAGAAGAATGGGAGATTTATAGATGATGGGGTTCCAAATCACGCCAAAATATTCTGAAAACCAACATTTTATCGTTCAAAATACTTTGAAAAACAACACTCTACCGTTCTTTGTTTTTCACAGTATTTTATTCATTCCCTAAGGAATTCATACTGTTATGCCCAATTAGACGTTTTATTATAACGGGAGGTACACTGTAGCTCATTACTTCAATTTGTCTTTAAAATTCGCTGTATCTCTTACAAAAGCCCCGCTTGGTATACCTTTTTTTTTTTTTTTTTTAAATGTAAGAAAGCGCAAAAAAAAAAAAAAAAAAAAAAAAAAAATCTGTCCACTGATTTTTTCTTTTAAAAAAGTCCATGTTGACACGCAAGACCATTTCTTATTGCTACTGTGATCTGTCTAGTGCCTTTGTTCTTTCGATATATCCTCTTTACTAATGGCAAACATCACATTTCTAACAATAATCATTTATTTGAGCAGTATTATTATCTAAGGAACTTTTTATTTAGGTTTGAAATTAAAGTCCTGTTTTCTGTAATTTTGGCAAGAGTTATCCCCTTATAATAACTGTATCTTTGTATTTTGTTTCGCAACAAATGATTCTCTTTTTAGCTTTTTACTCTGCATACATTATTACCATCTGAGCGACAATGAAAAATATTCTGTCCGTAGGAAAAAACTGTGGCATATCTCCTTAACTGTCATAAGTCATAAAGTGAACTGATGGAAGAGAAGAGACTACTAATTATCGTATACTCGTCATACTTTCATTGTTAGTTCAATTGTCTCCCTTGTGTTGTGTTCCATCATTCGCCTATAGAAAATACAGTTGTAAAGTGCTTTTTTTTTTTCGTCATATTGATGACTATTTCCCTACTGGCGACTGATTTTGCAACTCAGCACAGGGACAGAATCAGTTGACTTAAAATTGTTCATGAGGTCTTTCAATGTTTTCCAAAAATGTCTGCTGTAGTTCGAACGTTCATTTTTTATTCTACTTGGTCACCGAAGCCCTTTTTTTCAAACTTATTTAAATTGTCTACTTTGTTGCGCATCTTTAAATGTTTATTCTAACTACTTTCGGTATTAGTTGTTAGTGCAATCTTTCTTTGTCGCGGCATTTTGTGAATCGTGCAAGGTCTGAATAATACAAAGATGTGTCACATAGTCTAATTGTAACATTTTTCGATGGAAAAGGCTACATTCAGAGATATGATTCAAAATAATTTCTGATAATTTTTTCAAAATAATAAATAAAAAAGAGTCGTCAACTGTAAGAGAGTCAATAAAATCCCAATTTTATTGTTCAGTTAATCGTTAAGACGGTTAAAATTTGCTCTATTGCAGCTTAAAACTTGTCAAATATTTATGGCTTTCATTAACAGATGAAAAATAAACGTTGCTCTGTGGTTACTCACTCTGTAATATAACAATCAGATTTGTATTATCCAACACTATTTGAAATAATAATGGCATCTATAACTGTAGAGGAGTGTTCAGTCATTCTGCATGTACGTCCTCTGTAATACCCTATGCTAAAATGATATATTTGAACTGAAGTAACTTCAGTTCGCCTGAATGGCTTACAACGCAATGGCCCGATGTACATGTGTACATGCACGTCTTATTAGTTTGACTATTATGAAAACATCCCATTTCATTATTTGATTTCAATCTCGTGCGTATCAAGGCTATAATTAGGTGATTATGCATGACCACATGTTTATATTCTAACTACACAGGCGAAGATTAATTTTGTCTCGGGTCAATCGGAAAAATAAATAATACAAAAGAGGATTGCGTAATCAAAAATTCAAAATACCTGATCTTCTATTTAAAAAGTAGTTCCATAGCTAAGAAACTCTCTCAACCAACTCTCTACATATCCAGACCTCACTTGGTAATCTCGTAAAAATTAGCTCTTAGGGCACTATGCGCTATTCTTGTATCAGTTTTAGTTTCAACAGCTCTGAGAACGTAGTAAATATGCATATGGTACAATTGCTTTCTTTTATTTTCTTGGGGATATGTACGTTAATCTTTGCCCTTAAAGAGAAATGGGCAGATGAAGATGACGATCGGACTTCGCAGAAAGTGTGTTATCATTGATCTTCATCATGCGCTACTTGAATTGTAAAGTTCTATCTTTTTATCAAACAATCTCGATGTTTTACGAACCGGGGGAAGGAGGCTTCGAATACCTTATAAAGAAAATGGGAAAAATGCTGGTAGTCATAAAAGATAGACGGCATAAATTTGCCAGCAAATAGACAGGAGTCCTTGAAATAAACATGTCCACATTTTTGACCGATCACAAAGTTCTTTTCATTTATTTGTTACCAGTACCAAAAAGTAGGTAAAAAGCCAGCACAGTCAGCTACGGCAAAAAAAAAAGTGTCTACCTGAGCAACATGTAATATGTCGTCTGCAAATACCCTCAAAATGGACAAGTATTAAATTGTTTCTTCTAGTAGAGGGAGACATACTTCACGTGCAAGATGGATTTGTATTCGGGAAAAGGTAAATCAATTTATTTTGTGGGGAAAGGGTGTTAGCTGTGATTGACAACAAAAATATTTCAATAGATAAATACTAGATCCAAATGGTTTTCGAAAAATGTGTTTAAATAGATTTTTGAAAAATAATCGTTTTGAAGGTTCATAATTTTAACTTATAGCCCCTATATGTAACCCTTTCTCCCATGTGGAGGAGATCCCTCCAGCAGCACTATCTGTAAATCGCTTTTGAAAGCAATGTAAAAACCTCGAAATCACTCATTGTTGTGCATGTCTTAATGATTGAATATTCATAGTTTTACAGATACAATATCGAACGATATTTGAAAAATATACAGGATGTATTTGTTTATTTCTTTGTGTGGTGTTCAACGGTATTGTTTTCAGCCTTATATCAGATATATCTTGGCGGAAAGCGAACCTATTCTTGCTTTTGTGGAGTTTTTCTTTTACCACTAGTTCGCACAATAGTCCTCCTAAGCCATGACTGCTTACCCACATAACCATCGTCGAAACAGTGATCAGCGGAGCGAGAAGAATGAATCGTAACGCAATTACTATCATCAATTCTCGGAAAGAAATCGGCCGAGCTGTGGATTCGAACCACCAACCCTCTGGGTCTCAAGTTCTGTACCTTTTTCAGCTGTAAAAGGTTAATTAAGAACCATTCAGCATTTACTACAAAGTACTGTTGAGTTAGGTGTACGCCTACTCAGACATATCTATGGAACGCCATAACTGTCTTATGTTGTCCTAAAACATTTCTTTATGTGATATTTTAGGTCGTCTAGTCGTTTTTTTATTCCATTATTTCTTATATGCGTTACGAGGTGTGGTCTTTGCATTACGTTTTGTGGTCTTTATATTACGTGATGGTGTTTTTAGATTACGTTATGGTGTTGAATTGTTATGTCATGTAGTTTCCTCATTACCTTATGTAGTCTTCTTATTACGTTGTGGGGATATTATATGACGTGATGCGGTTTTGAGATTACGTTATGGTGTTAAATTGTTATGTCATATGGTTTCTTCATTACCTTATGTAGTATTCTTATTACGTTGTGGGGATATGATATGACGTGATGTGGTATTGAGATTACGTTATGGTGTTTTCCTTTATCATGATGATGTCCTTTTAATACATTATGTTATTAAATTGTTATGTCATATAGTTTCCTCATTACCTTATGTAGTATTCTTATTACGTTGTGGGGATATTATATGACGTGATGTGGCATTGAGATTACGTTACGGTGTTTTCCTTTATCATGATGATGTCTTTTTAATACACCATGTTATTAAATTGTTATGTCATGTAGTTTTCGCATTACGTTTAGTAGTCTTCGTATTACGTTGTGTTGTTATTAGTCCCCTACCGGCGAAGCCGAAGGGGACTTTAGGTTTGCACTCCGTCAGTCCGTCTGTCGGTCAGTCCGGCAATTCAGTTTTCCGGACTTTTTTTCTAAACGCTGGTACATATTGAGCTGAGTTTTGGTATGTTAGTCACCCACCATCACTTACAGATCAAGTTCGACTTTCGTTCCGGTCCACTGGTTTTTCACGGATTTACGGGCCTTGGACTCACAAAATTTCACTGATAAATCAGTTTTCCAGACTTTTTTCCTAAACGCTGGTAGGTATTGATCTCAGATTTGCTGTGTAACTCAACCACCATGACTTACAGATCAAGTTCGACTTTCGTTCCGGTCCACTGGTTTTTCACGGATTTACGGGCCTTGGACTTACAAAATTTCACTGATAAATCAGTTTTCCGGACTTTTTGTTTTCTAAATATTGGTAGATATTCACCTGACTTTTGCTGTGTAAGTCAACCACCATGACTTACAGATCAAGTTCGTTTTTCGTCCCGCTCCACTGCTTTTTCACACATATACGGGCCTTGGACTTACACAATTTCACTGATAAAACATTTTTCCGCACTTTTTTTCTGAACGCTGCTACATATAGAGCTGATTTTTGGTGTGTACATCAACCACCATGACCTACACATCAAGTTCGAGTTTCGTCCCGGTACACTGCTTTTTGGACGCATTTACGGGCCTTGGACTTACAAAATTTCACTGATAAAACATTTTTCCGCACTTTTTTTTCTAAACTCTGGTACATATAGAGCTAATTTTTGGTGTGTACATCAACCACCATGACTTACACATCAAGTTCGAGTTTCGTCCCGCTCCCGCTCCCGCCTTGGACTTTGAAAATTTCACTGACATGCCAGCGATACATACGGCCGGTAGGGGACTGTGTATTGCTATGCAATACTATCAGAATGCTTGTTATATTACGTGATGTGGTTTTGAAATTACATTATGGCCTTTTCCTTAATCATTATGATTATACAATACATTGTATGGTAAAATTGTTGTATCATGCAGTTTTCACATTACGTTTTGTAGTCTTCTTATTACGTTGTGTGGTTATTATATGACGTGGTGTTGTTTTGAGATTATGTTATGGTCATTATTTATGAAAGCATTGTGAGCAAAGGAGAAAGTGCTTTTGTAAGCAATTTCTTCTTTCCCACAATGCTTTCTACTAAGTAAGATACTTATTTTACCTAGTACACAATCGCTTTGAATTTTCGTGTGCAAATTTTATTTTGGACAGGTCTGAAATTTTGTCGTTTGGTAATGGGTTAATATATCAAAGAATAAAGACATTTGATCTATAATCGATAGCTATCTGAAGGAACTCTATGTGTATTATTCTGTTTGGTTAAGTTCGACAAAAAATGACAAAAAGTTGAAACTAATCCAAATGATTTTCACATGCAGCCGTTATTATCTATACCCTTTATAGCCCAGTTTAGAACGCCATATTAACTCTTTCACTCCCGGATAAATAAATTGTATTTGTCTATTGACTAAAAATACACTTTCATTGCAAGACGAAGAAACGGTTCATTTATAATCTAGAATGAAAATGTGGACAATGTGGATCAGAGATCAGACTGCACGTTCTGTGCAGTCTGATCTTGATCTACATGGTCCACAAAAGCTCCTTGTGTCGTCAACGTTAAGGAAAGAGTTTTAATAAATAACGCACCTATAGCTTAACTAACATTATTACGTTGAAAATGGCTTCATCAACAGAAACTTTTGATCCACCTTACGCAAATTTGAGGTTTGCGTCGACTAATCACGGATAACATAAATTATGGTTTTGCTGACATCGAAATGGGAACATGGGCGGATACATGGGGGGGGTCAGAGGGATCTGGACCCCGCGCCCCCTCCCCACCTCCTACAATTTTCAGAGTAACCATTGTCTGCTAGGAAAAAAAAAAAAAAAAAAATCGAGCGATATACCATGGTTTCTCTTGTCTTTTTTTTTTTTTTTTTTTCTTTTTTAATATCTTACTGGGATATTGACTCTTGGTCGCTTAATGAAGGTTTCTGCCTTATAGAGGTGGTCTTTCAGGCAAGGCTGATTGCGTTTAGTTTCAGTTCATAAATTTATTTCGGATGTTCCGGATTAATCTCCCCCCCCCCCCCCGGCAAAAAATCCTCGATCCGTCCTTGGGGAAACTTCACATTGTGTATCATTTCAGACTCAATGATTGATTTCAAATACTTTATTGGTATTAAAAATTCGACCATATTAATTTTTTTGGGGCATATAGGTTTGTCTCTGTGGGGTACATTCTGGGTGTATTTGTCGTTTACCTGTATGCCGAAACAAGAGAGAGAGATAGAGAGAGCGAGAGAGAGCTATGCCGTTAGAAAATAGTTTCGTCAAAGGTTCAGTTCAAACTGCTTTAGCTAATCTGATCAGTGATTCTTTGACGATGTTTGGAACACGAATCATGTGACAAAATGAGGTCAGGAGGCTAGTCAACGTTGGTTTAAGCTTTGTGTTGTTTGGAATCTTGTGAGCATTTATTTAATAAACGTAAACATATTGAACTGGTTCAGGTTTAAATAAGTTGCAGAAAGAGGCAACGGCGCGTTCTTCATTTATTTTTAGGGTCTAAATGTATATTTCGTCTGTTACTATTTGAGGTGAATAGACATTTAACTCACCGTTATCATTCAATGACTTGAGCTTCGTGAAGTTTGACATGGCTTGTTTACATAACGTTGATTCACCATTAAAAAAAATAATAACTAGATCTAGTAGCAATTAAATAAATAACATTTCATGCTTGTAAAAAGAATGAAAATATTTCATGATCCACAAATCGGCTTTTAAAAGTGGGTATTTAGATTTTTCACATCTCACCAAATTAAAAGATATATATATCACTGAAATGTATATGAAAAAATACAAATCATCAACAATTTAGAATCATAGAATTACAAAAAAAAATTTTTTTTTTTTTTTTTTTTTTTTTTTTTTGATGGCGTTCCCTTAAAAGGCTACATAGCCTCTTAAAGTATTTTAAGATTTCGCGCCAGAAATAAAAAAAAAAAAAAAAAGCATTGTGAGAGTGTCAAGTGACTGGCACGTCACTAATGACGCTTGAATTCCGTAACATAAAAAACATGTAATTATTTTCCATAATGTCTTTTTCGGACGCTATGTTTGAAGCTTCGTCTGTTTATTTCCGGTATGTAAATAAGCGAGTTGCTCATGTAAAAATACACCATGTTTCCCGTTAGTGTCGACCTGGGCCGTAATAAATCTCTAATTTCTCTTGTTGTCGGATGGTTTTCGACTACTGGGGTTTTATGAATGAAAATTAAAAAGCTTTGGGAGTATAAGGATGATTTCTTTTTTTGTAAAATGTTCGTCCCAGAATCTGAAGGGCCACCTTTAAGATCAGAAAGACCCGTATTCAGTTTATTTTCGCAGGGGGGGCCCCTGTCTTCCGATAAGGGGCTCTGCATCCTTAATCCTCGATAGGGGACGACTTCCAGACCCCAGATCCCCTTTCCACAATTGTGTTAGTTGAAAAAAGCTCCTGCTACGCGCCTGGGCCTATTGAGAATCCCCGGCATTACGTCATGTTATTCTCTTTAATTATGGTGATGTCTTTTTAATATTTTGTTTGGTTTAATTGCTTTGTTGAGTTGTTTTCATATTACCTTATGGTATTCTTCTTGTTACGTTGTGTGGTTATAACATGACGTGATGTCGCTTCTTCATTACGACGTGGTGAGGACTAATCGTTCGGCTATGTACGTAAATGTGACACCGCTTACGTCACTTCAATCGTCCTTCATCTTCAGAAATGGCGGAATCACTTGAAGCAATCCTACGGGAGGTGGGCAATGGAACTTTAGTTCCTCTTTTCGAAAAAGAACGAATAGATTCATTTCACGTGGCTCAGAGCCTATCCGATGACAGTTTGTGCCAACTCGGACTCTCTACAATAGGAGACCGAATAATGTTATGAGGACACTATATGACATTACAATTTAACCAGGTAATGTATTAAAAAGACATCATCATGATAAAGGAAAAGACCATAACGTAATCTCAATAGCTCATCTCGTCATATAATATCTCCACAACGTAATAAGAATACTACATAAGGTAATGAGGAAACTATATGACATAACAATTTAACACCATAACGTAATCTCAAAACCACATCACGTCATATAATATCTCAACAACGTAATAAGAAGACTACATAAGGTAATGAGGAAACTACATGACATAACAATTTAAGACCATAACTTAATCTAAAAACACCATCACGTAATTATAAAGACCACACAACGTAATGCAAAGACCACATCTCGTAACGCATATATGAAATAATGGAATAAAAAAACGACTAAACGATCTAAAATATCACATAAAGAAATATTTTAGGACAACATAAGACAGTTATGGCGTTCCATACATATCTATGAAGAAATGATTTATTATGAGTAATTTCTCATTTTTTCCACAACATTTTCCTCAAACCTTCTCGATATGAGCCATGCTCTGTGAAAAGGGGGCTTAATACATCTTCCCATAATAATGGATCCTGAAAAACCATTTTGTCAAATAACTGACTGAATCACTAGGTAGAATGGTCTTTTGAAATGAAGAAAATTGATCAAAAGCAAAAAAGATCCGGCCCATGTCAGACTGCATGGGTCAATACTTTTTTTTAGATGCATTAAACCCCCTTTCACAGAGCATGGCTCAATTATATTCACATAGATACATCAATATTTAGTTTTTATTAAATATTCCAAAAAGATGTTGTTGATCTAAAACAACTCAGAATATGTCACAGTCATGGTTACTTAAATGAGATGTTTTCAACCCATTGTCAAATACGAATCTTGTCAATCCTGCAAGGTAAACAGATTTTGAACTCACTTTGGGTAGTGGATCGGTTGCTTGTCCTAGAATTCCTCCTTTTCCTATACTGTAACCACATCAAGGTAGAAAGACGTATTTTTGTCCTTCCAATGTCTCGTCTTTATGTCGTGTGCAAGCTTTATCGAATTGACAAGACATTTATATGTAAATTACGCCGTGTTTATTGACAACGAGCGAATGAGACGTACACTTTACTTCTATGTTTCTCTTTTTGGTCGTGTTTACATGCTGTCTCAAACGTTTATCTGACAGGCATGCACGATAAAGGATTACCATACATTCACAATAATCGTCCAAAGATCTATAGACAATGATCGCACATTGATCGCACTGGTTCTACTTTTGTGTGTGTTTTTTTTTTTCCTTGTATATCTACATGAAATACGAAAGTACTTCCACGAAAATGATTATCTACCAGGGTAGGAAATTTTATGTCGCAATTAATTCTTTACCAAATGACATCATTTCTAGACTTGTGTGCAGACTCAAAGCATTTGCAGACGATAAAATAATGGTAGCTCAAATGATGATTTCTATCTTTGATACGGTAGAAAACGTTGTGGGAAAGGGAGAAAATGCTGGTTACCAGCATTTACCCCACATTTTTTTCAAAAGCCTTCTTCAGGATCGTTAAACTCGTGATAGTGTGGTAAAGGGTTACAAAAAAAAAAAAAAACACATAGCATGTAACTGGTTTGAATCAACCGGTCTTTTACAGAGTTTTCAACGATTTTTCAGCAATAGTAGGATCATAGTCTAACTTATCACGTTTTCTTTATCGTTTACCATTATATCAGTTAGGAAAGAGGTGCCTAGCTAAAAACCATTTCCACTTAAGTTGGCTCTTGATGCGCAGTGGTCGGGGCAAACCGGTTTGTGAATAGGTGCCCCAAGGCAAATCAGTCTCGGGGCAATTGGTTTGTGAACAACCGCAAGACCATGAACGATCCTATACGAGAAAGACACAATAGCAGACAATGATTGCACATATATTTAAACTATAGGCACGTCACCTGCAGGCAGGTCGTAAAGACACTGGTTGGTTTGTTTAACCCTTTACCAAACAATCAAGTATTCTAAATGACCTAAAAGGCACAATAGCGACCAAAAACAATGCAGGTGCAAAAATGCATTTGTAAAGATGACAATCTGTTATTGTGTGGTCGATCCAAGAGTTAGTCGCCGGGAAAAAAATAGAGTTTTAAAATCAGGCAAAAAGTAAACAAAAGATAGAATGACTCTGCAACTTCTAACCTAGTTTTGATTAATTTCTCTGCCAGCGACTTACACTTGGACCGACCGTACATTAACAGATTGTCATCTTCACAATAATTTCCATACTTTAAAATGCTATGATTTTAATGCATTTTAAAACCTGCTTTTTTATCTTTGGCAGCTGTTGTTACTTTAAGGAAGAGGCCGTATAAAACATCATGGGAAAAGGAGAAATGCTGGTTACCACAAGGTTTTCTACCCTTCCGAGGACAAGTCGTACTTAATTGTCACCTGTAAATGCTTCACTATTAACAAGTTTAAAGTTTTGTCGTTGTTAAAGATTAACTCTTTACCATACAAAGCCGACTTTTAACGACTCTGAGGAAGAAGTATTCTGAAAACATTGTGGGAAAAGGAGAAAATGCTTGTAACCAGCATTTTCTCCTTTTGCAACAATGTTTTCTACCCTATCAAAGAAAACATGCACGATTTGAGCTGCATTGGAATTGTCGTCTACAATTGCTTTCAATATGGACAAGTCTAAAATTTTGTCATTTTGTAAAGAGTTAGAGGGTTATCGATATTGTACATTGCACAACTGGATTGTTTACATTTGGATTTTTGTCAACGAACACAGATATAATTCCTTTTTCTTCTTAATCACGCTTTGAAAATACTTAACCCTTACCATTTAACTTAGGTAGTCTTGGAACAAATTTTTTTTTTATGGATGTATTCGACCAGTGAAGATCTAAGTCAGACAGACATAACGATTAGTCTGATTTTAGGTCTACACTATGTCACAGTGAGTGGGATAGTTTGGTGAAAACGGTCTCGCATTAGAATTGGCCAGATCCTTTTTTTCTAAATGATTTTTTTTTACATGAATTTGGCAGTGTATGTTAGACTGAGTCTACTTTCCCGATCTCATAACCTCAGCCTACAATTTTTAGGGCGGGTAATCATACGCGTCGTAACTTCGAATCCCTGCTCGGCAATGGTCTTTTCAAAATTGGTGAAAGCACTGCGATAATATTCATTCTTCATCCATGCTGATACTTGTTTCGACGATGGTTATGTAGGAATGCATCACGTGCTCCATGAAGAGTGTTATGCGAAGTACTAGTTTAGAAGATTCCAGGAACGCATTGAAAGGCGACTGTTCACAATAACATCACTGAAATAATGTTGAAGATGGCGTTCCACCCCAAACAGAACAAACGAATAAAAACTAAGCCAGATAATTTCACCCTTAGGCTGCAAAGCGCGACTCACTGACCTTTTGCGGACAGAGTAGATCAAGATCAGACTGCACAGTGCGTGCATTCTGATCTTGGATCTGCACTGTCTGACAAGGAGATCCCCCCCCCCAAAAAAAAGATACCCTTGAAACAGCATAATTTGGGTTTTTACTATCGGCTTGAAAGTTTCATTCCACTTATTTAGCATGATAAGGGTTAAACTGTTATTTTTTCTGAAGCCTTGACAAGGTTGTGGTATCTTCATCAGGTCGTATTCTCCAAACGAGATATCAATCAGCAATGTGCGATCTATACGCATTGTAACAAGATATTCTAAACTGATCACCATCAGCAGGCATTTGTTCTTGTGGCAGTAGACCAGTTGTGAAAGCGATTTTGCAAAGGGAGACATTTCTCTCAATGGCTACCCTCGCCTTGTGGAAAAAAGTTTTCCCGTGAATATTCATTCATTAAAAACAAATATTGTAGATTACCCCATATATTACAAAGACGTTTTCAGAGTCGTCTGCTAATTTTTTTTTTTCAGGATTTAGACTTACTTGACTGGTTTAAAAAACGTTAAGCTAAAGTAGATTTATGTATACATGTAATCTTACTTGAGATTGCTCAACCTTAAGGTTAGCAACTGTTCATAAATATTTGGGCCATGCTCTGGCAAAAGGGGGTTTAATGCATCTCCGTGATGTATCAAACCGAGCCACTCATCGTGAATTGTGCAGGCTAACCTGGGTCGATATCTTTTGCAGATGCATTGAGCCCCCTTTTCACAGAGCAGGGCTCATTTGTTGAAATATGAAACCAGTTATTTTTGTGCGCACTTAAACGTACCAAGTGTTTGTGCTCAAAATAAACCTTATTACGGAAACTCAGAAGGGCCTCCACTTTTGAGAATACCTTTGACAAGCACAAAACGAAAAGATTTAACTCTTTACCAAACGACAAAAATTTAGACTGGTCCAAATTGAAAGCATTTGCAGACGACAAAATAAATGTAATTGAAAAATTGAAAATTGTTTTGGGTAGGATAGAAAATATTGTGGGAAAAGGAAAAAATGCTGGTTACCAGCATTTTCTCCTATTCCCACAAGGTTTTCAAAGGACTTCTTTCACAGGGTCGTTAAAAGTCGGGATTGTGTGGTAAAGAGTTAAACAAAAAAATGAAATCCTTATGGTGTAGTATAAAATATTTTAAACTTAATGGTTAGATCGACAGAAACTTGTGTCAAGTAGCAAATTTTTTTTAAAAGACAATTATAACCCCTCGGCTGCTAAGCGCGACTCGCTGACCTTTTGCGGACAGCGTAGATCAAGATCAGACTGCACAGAACGTGCAGTCTTATCTTGGATCTACACTGTCCGATAAGGAGATATCATTCCTCCAAAAAAACCTTTGAAATAGGAAAATTTGCGTTTATATCGTTCGTTTGACAGAAACTTGTGTCAAGTAGCAAATTTTTTTTAAAAGACAATTATAACCCCTCGGCTGCTAAGCGCGACTCGCTGACCTTTTGCGGACAGCGTAGATCAAGATCAGACTGCACAGAACGTGCAGTCTTATCTTGGATCTACACTGTCCGATAAGGAGATATCATTCCTCCAAAAAAACCTTTGAAATAGGAAAATTTGCGTTTATATCGTTCGTTTGAATGTTGTATTTCTTTTATTTAGGAGGATAAAGGTTAAGTGTACACAAAGGCCCCAACCTTTGAGAAGAACTTTCAGCAAGTAAATCAAAATGGACAGATTTAGACGAGAAAATGAAACTTGGATGGTTTTGTGACTATCTTACAAACAGCAGTCCGAGTTCTCTTGCATGAGGAAGTATCGGAGACAGCTTAAATTAGAGAAGTTCTTCAAGACTCTATTCCTGACCCGTTGCTTTTTCTGGTTGACATAAAGGACATAGTTGATGACATTCAATCTGGAGTTACGCTGTTTGCAGATGATACTTATCATATGATACTTAGACCAGAAGTTCTTCAAGACTCTTTTTCTGACCCGTTGCTTTTCTGGTTGACATAAAGGACATAGTTGATCACATTCAATCTGGAATCACGCTCTTTGCGGGTGATACTTATCTATTATGATGGTGAATGATCCACATAAATATAGTAATGGTTTTCAAACTGACACGAGAATTTCTCTTTGTTGGCTGAGAAATCACTCGTCAAGTTTAATCCAAAATCTGAATCTCTCGTAATCGCAGGAAGTCTCAAAATCCTTATTTGTTAATGACGCATAAATCAATCCCTGGCAGCGAAAAAGTCAATCAATTGGGCGCTTTTCTTCACAAATAGGGATAATCAAATCGATGAAATCACAAAAAAGGCTTGGGAAAAGAATTGGAATGGTGAAACGAGCGAAATATTAACTTGATAGGCTTTTGCAACATGTTTTTGAGTTCAACATTATTCATTTGTCACCTTTTAACTTGAAACCTTCGCCAGTGGTGTATTTAACAACTCCGAGGAACAAAATATTTTTTCCCGAAAGTTTCTCTTTGCTAGCTGTTTCTGAGAACAAAATTCTTAAGCACCTTAAAAGATTCCGTGCTAATAAGGCCACTGGCTTGGACGGCCTTCTTTGTATGTTCGTCAGGGATAGTGCAGCAGTCATTGCCTGTCTGTTGACTCACCCGTAGCTCAGTCGGTAGCGAACAGCACTTGAGAATAGGAGGCCGCTGGTTCGATCCCCGGCTCGGCCAATTTCTTTCCGAGGATTGAGGATAGTCATTGCGACAGGATTCATTCCTCTCTCACCGCTGACCATTGTTTCGACAATGTCTATGTGGGAAAGCAGCCTGTGGCTTGGAAAGAATATTGCGCGAAGTACTGGTAAAGCCTGTGGCTTGGAAAGAATATTGCGCGAAGTACTGGTAAGAGAAACTCCAGTAAAGCATGGATAGGTGCACTGGCCGCCGCGATACAACTGAAATAATGTCGAAAACGGCATTAAACACCATACAACTAAAATTTGTTTAATACATCTGATTTTCTCAAATTTCAGATAGATCATAATACTTTGGTAGGTATGGTTTTACTTGATTTGCATGAAGTTATTGACACAGTTTATCATAGTATGAAGTTTAATGCTACTGGTCACAGTTCAGATACTATCAGCTGGTTCCAGTCTCCTCTTTCAGATAGACGCCAAGTTGTTGATGTTTCTGGTGTTCACTCCAGCACAGCTCAGGTCACATGTAGGTACCCCAGGGGTCCGTTTCGGGTCACCTTTTATTTTTAATCCACCTAAATGACATTTTAGCAGTGGTCAAAAATAAAAAAAAAATTATTATGTGCTAATGTTTCTGGTATTCTTGTATTAAATATTCTGAGATAGAATTAATCTATTCTAACACATGAGAAGGAACAATTTTGGTGAGTGGCTAAGTAAGACAGAGTCTATTCTCTTTGGCTCTTAGCCCAGGTTAAAAGCTGAGGGTAACCTAAACATTTCTAGTAAATGAGCAAATATTCAAGTTACCAACACAATCAATATCTTGTGCTATCTTAGACCAAAATCTTTCTTGTAATGAACTTGCTCGACCAGTCGTTACCAAGTCTGAGGCCCGTTTGAAGTATCTTTACAGGAAAAGTCGGTTCTTGGGGTTCCGAACTCGGACACTCCTGGTCACGTCATTTATCCATTGTCATTTTGATTTCGTTTGCTCATTTAGAGTTCAAACTACTCATGCCATTAATTTATGGAACAGTCTGCCTCAAAATCTTAGGAATATTAATGTTTCTCAAGCTTTCAAGGATGCCATCAAAGCCCATCTAATAGCTAGTTAAGTTCTAGCCATTACATTCTTGATCTTGTGATAAGAATCTAGTTTTTTTTAACTTATTTCATCATTCTTTAATTTACATTCTGTTATTTGCCTACACTGTGATAATTGATGTTGTTTACCGCCATTCTAGTGTACTGAATTTGGATTTTCAATGTGAATAATATGACTTTCTTTGTCATGCCTCCAATGTCAAGGACAAAAGTGGAAAGAAGAATATAAATTTCTTCTTTTTCAGGTGGGGTGGGAAGCATCCCAGCTCAGATTTACCGTGTGGGAAACTGAATCTGAAAGATATGATTCTGTGGTACCTAACATTGCACAATCATTACCTGGAAAAATAGTACTATTAAGAAAGCATTTTATTCACTTTGGCGTCAAGGCATGACTAAAAACGTTAACAACTGAGGAACTTACACGACTTGGACTATAACTACATGTATGTAAACTAAATACACCATTATCATAACACCATTTAAAAAAAAAAAAGTGTAAGAACAAACTACCATGAGGCATGCGTAAGTATACGCGTTTACGTATCAGTTCCACCAAATAGCGTCAAGAAGCGTCAACAAGTGCCATGGAAAGCTTAGAAGCATCATAAGAACTCTTGCGCTAATTTCTTTGAATAGGATTGCTTTATTTGTCTAGATGTTGCTTAATAATATTCTAACGTTTTTTTTATTTTGACATTCTATTGAACCTCCCCTCTCCTCACTCACAAAAAAAGAGAGATTTGTTAGTTTGCTCTGGGATTTATAGGAGAGATACCTCTCAGCTCTTTAAATATGTCTGCTTGTTTTTACTTAATTCGTTCTTGCAGCGCTACATGCTTATTATTTGGTACAACCGTTAGATTTCAATTTAAGCAGGGTTAAACGCACCCCACCTCAGCAGGGCTTTCACCACCTTGATTATGTTACCCCAGGTATTAGGGGGCATGGCATGGCTACACTGGTTATATGTTATTATAGTTCTATAAAGTATGTGCGACACACTATTGATATTTCATTGAATATTCAATGTAGATCAGCTGTGTTTGTTGATTGTATGTTTTTATCAATGCCAATGTTCAACTCTCATACCTGTATAGATATACTAGATCTATTCATTATTATAAGATGGCTTCTAAAGTAGGAAAAGGAGAATAAGTTGGTAACGAACAAACTGCAATCTTTCCCACATTTTCTAACTTTTAGAGACAGATCCAGTCACTTGGGTCACATTTAAATTCTTTCAATATCGACAAATCTCAAATTAAGCATTTTCTGATTTTCCCACAATGCTTTCTAACCTTTCCCAGATAAATCTTATTTGTAAACCAAGATTTTTGTAACTGTTTTTTCTAGGACAAATTTCTGTTGGTCGAAACACGGTAAAATTTGGATGAATATAATGAGTGAAGTCTATCTCTAACAATTCTGGTTTATCATATTTTGCGTCACAAGAAAAGTGATACAGTCGTATGAGCA
Source organism: Tridacna gigas (assembly GCA_945859785.2). Taxonomy (NCBI): domain Eukaryota; kingdom Metazoa; phylum Mollusca; class Bivalvia; order Cardiida; family Cardiidae; genus Tridacna; species Tridacna gigas. The sequence goes on along the minus strand of OX244029.2, from coordinate 35,582,706 downwards.
CGTGGCAGTTAAATATCTATTATCCTGGTAGCCATAGATTCGGCTATAACTTGCAAAAAGCTCTGTATCAGATATTGCTGGATCGCCATGCTTGGTGACCTGCAATTAGAAAGAGAAAGCAGAACACCATTTTAATTAGATGGACAAGAAAATCGCTTTAATTGGACAACACTTTGGGCTCAAGAACGTCGTGTACATGCAAACACTTTTATTGTGGAACAATAGCCAAGGATAAACGTATTTAACATACGCATTATGTTGTATACTAACTTTCCAGGGGCTTCTGTTTGCTTCGCGATGTTCAGGAATATAAATTTGATAAGTAAGAGCGAAAGTTGCGCGAGATGTCAAATGTACCCAAGCAGCGGGGCCAAAGGAAAGTTACTACAACATATTACTTTTATTATATTCCTAAAAATCTGAACAGTTAGATATTGTAATCAACGACAGTTTTATTCGAAACCACTATGACATTAACTTTTAACCTCACAATCACGAGTTTTAACTACCCTACGAAAAGAGTCTTTTGAAAACATTGTGAGAAAAGATGAAACATTGTGAGAAAATGCTGGTAATCAGCATTTTCTAACCAGCATTTTCTCCTTTTTCCACAATGTTTTCTACCCTATCAAATACAAATTTCATCACTTTAACCACGTTTGAATTGTCGTTTACAAATGCTTTCAATTTGGGCTGGTGTAAATTTTATCGTCCGGTAACGAGTTAAACAAAGTCTAGTTTAATAATTATTTAGACTACATAAACTAGTTTTGCACGGCTTATGGGCTTATTAGACGAAGGACCTCGTATGAAAGAAAGTATCTTAATTCATAATGGACGAACTTCAAGGTGTTGCCGATGTGAAACAAAGTACATTTGGTAAAAATGCACGGCTTTTTGGCTTCAGACCAAGAAACCAATATAAGATTATTCATATGTTGTAATAATGAGACGTATTTTTGAGTGAAAATAAAAAAGAAATAAAATGAAAAAGAAGTGCACGTTCCCGACTTTTTTTATTTTGTAGTATCAACCGATTACCAAAATCAACACACTCTTAGCGATCCTAAGGAAGACTTTTTTTCGAAGCTTTGAAAGATAAATCCGGTCATCTGAGCCATATTTCATTTGTATTCGGCAAACTTCAGTTTGGACAGGTCTTGAATTTTGTTGTTTGTTAAAAACGCACCCTTACAGGAAAAGAAAAAAAGAAATAACGCCGTTAAAACTTGAACGTGTATAGAATGGCTCAGAACTCGGTTAGCTGTGTAAACATAGATAAATTACTAATATATATGGTGTAAGGGATAGAGAAATTCAAGGAATTTGTTTTCATTTAAAACCGAAAGTTATTTCTTGGAAGGCCCAATGAAAATGCATTTTCTATCCGTCCTAATCTGTCAAAAGCTTGCAGCTGTCAGGGGCAACATTTGGAATGAAGATACATGATTGATTATATTTTCATAAAATAAAGATGCAATGGGTGAAAAACTGGGTGAAAACGAGTAAAGATGGGTGTATCTTTCATACTCGGCTTGGAGGCTTATCTACGGGGCAGTATTATACTTTTTAGCAGATTGGGACACTGACATACTCAGCCTGGAGGCGTATTTACGGGAAAGTATTTACTTGCCTTGACTTTTCAGCAGATTGGGACATTGACATACTCAGCTTGCAGGCTTATGTACGGGAAAGTATTACTCGCCTTGACTTTTCAGCAGATTGGGACATTGAAAAACATAGCTTGCAGGCTTATGTTCGGGAAACTATTACTCGCCTTGACTTTTCAGCAGATTAGGACATTGACATACTAAGCCTGGGGGCGTATTCACGAGAAAGTATTACTCGCCTTGACTTTCCAGGAGATTGGGACATTTACATACTCAGCCTTGAGGCGTATTTACGGGAAAATATTACTCGCCTTGACTTTCCAGCAGTTTTAGACATTGACATACTCAGCTTTGAGGCTTATGTACGGGAAAGTATTACTCGCCTTCACTTTTCAGCAGATTGGGACATTGACATACTCCGCTTGGGGGCGTATTCATGGGAAAGTATTACTTGCCTTGATTTTTTTTGCCGAATAGGACATTGATATGAAAAAAGGCTCACCTATTGGTGGGGGTGGTTTTCTCACTGAAAAGTACAAATAAAATAGCCTGTGAAATCTGTATATACGGGTGTATATCGATTGTAACAGGACAGTAATAGATAGGCTGCTAACGATAGAAAGAGGACAAAAAGTATTTTTGACACATTCAAACTGTATTGAGTTTGGCTCGCAACATGCGAAATGAGACCTTTGGATATTCGCGTAAAGTGTCGTCTCGGATTAGCCTGCGCATTCTGGGCAGGCTGATCCGAGACGGCACTTTACGACTACATAAGATTATTTCATACAGTAGACTTTCGTGGAACGGAAAATCGTACAAAAAACGGGAGAATGACGTCTCGGATTAGTCACAGACTGCACAGGCTGATTTAGGACGATGCACTTTTATGCATATGTCCCAAGGCCCCTTTTCATGTGTTGCACGTCATATCATGATCTTAACGATGAAGAAATGCTGAACAAAAACACCACCGTCAATAAAAAAAAGCTACACAACGAAAAGCAAAATAAATAAATAAATGAATAAATAAATAAATAAATAAAATGAGTCATGCCCTGGGAAAAGGGGGTTTAATGCATCTCCTTGAAGCATTATTTCAACCAAGTCATTATGTAATTATGAACTCCTAATCCCTTTTGTCTAACAATCGACTGAATCCTGACCTGCGCGCATTGCGCAGGCTGACCTGAGTAGATATTTTTTTCTAAAGATCTATGCATTAAATCCCCTTTTCACAGAGCATAACTCAAATATATAGGCTTGTTCTATTTTTGACAAACATAAAACGAACGAACGAACGAACAATTAAACAAACAAACAAACAAACTGTGTATGTCAATTTCTGCGTTTGAAGCCTTTTTCGTTAGACTTCAGTAATAATTGTTACATGAGTATCAAAAATAAGAGAGAAACTCTACCTGAAAGTGTATAGTTGACAGAGTGCTGCTGTGGTGTACGGAAGGACAGTTGGTTCGTTGTTGAGAATACATCAGGCATGCTGAGTCGCGGCCCTCGTCTTCCTCTTCGCTGTTGTAAATGTTTCTTATACTTCTTTCTCTGCCGACTGAATCAACGAATGGAAATCGTTATCTAGAATGGTATCAATGAGTCCTGCTCTGGCAGAAGGGGGCTTAATGCATCTCCGTAATGCATTATACCAAGCAAGACATCACATAAATCAGGGATACATAAAATCCACTTTGTCTAACAAGCGACTGAATCATGAGGTAGACCGGTCCTTTGACATGCAGAAATTTGACCGATAGCAAAAGGTTTCGGCCCAGGTCAGCCTGCGCGGACTGCACAGGCTGACATGAGTCGATAATTTTTGCAAACCCCCTTTTCACAGAGCATGGCTCATTATGTATATGGCATGCCATCACTATTGACATTTGAGTCACATTTTTTTTTATCGTCTACATATGCTTTCGATTTGGATAAGTCTACAAAGTTTTTCGTCTGATAAAGATTTATAAAAAGATTTCAGGTGGGATTGTAAATCAAAAAGCAGCGCGACCAAACATTCTTTCGGCAACCGGTTACAAGGCCATTGCGACAAGATTTATTTCCTCTTTCACAGCAAAACAAAGGCCCGATAGAAGGGGCTTCAAAACCACATAAAGGACTGACATTAAAGAATTATCCTTTAGAGCACTGAAGAAAAGATATGCTCTTTCCAATCTGAAAAAAAAAAAGACCCAAAAAAACCCCCGAACTATCGATGTTTCAAGGCTGTTCTGGCTAGTATTATACAAAGTAGCGGGCAGTGTAGATCCCAGACCAGGTTCTATATTATGTGCAGTCTGATCCTGATCTACACTATCCATGAGAGCTACTGAAGCAGGTTCCAGAACTTTAAAGGTTGAACTTTTGGGGGTCCGCAACTTGAATTGGTCCCCTTTTGTACATATACACAGTACCTTTTAGCTACATCAGGGAAAGTCATAAATCCACACTATGCGTACAAAGACAGTAAATTGGGACCCGTAACAACTTACAAACGCCTCATCCAGTTGTCACAGCCCTGGTCCCCCTTACAAGTGTAGACTAGCCACAGCAGGTAACCAGCGATGACGGCCAGAGCAAGCATGCACGCCAAAAACCATGCAATGTTTTTGGTGTCTTCAAAAAATGTCCTCTGTCGATCGGTAGTAGTAGTTGTAGTGGTTGTGGTTGTATCTATGGCAAAAAGGATGGAATCATCAATTAAGATGTTTATCTGATAAAGAGGTAAAAATTGAAAAACCTCCTATATTGCTATTCTTTATGACAGTCGTTTTTGTGGCATTTGTCGAAGACAATGCCACTATGAGTTCAATACGGCATTTTGAAATTCAGTTATCGTAATTTGTGCACAACCGAAGGAAGTAAACCCAATTAAACTCAATTTTTCTCAGACAAATAAGTGTTTCAATTGCACACAGATATAAAATTGAAAATGACGTATTAAAATGAAATGAATCGATCATCGAAACACTTCTTTTTAACGAAAATAGCTTTATTCGCTATTGCCTTCTATTGGCGTAATGATACACACGATCTTTGTCTCCAGAACAATCGATTCCGTGCTTCTTCATTCCAAAACCAGTTCGTTCCTGGGTTTATTCGTCCCTGGAATTGTTCGCTATGGCTTGTTCGTCCCACAAGATTGCACCTACTCTATTGGATTGTGCATGACTATATAGTAGGTTGATTTCAAGCAAATATTTTGAAACTATTTCTGTTGTATATTTTTCAAATTATTAATTTAACACAATGGCTTCCTTGACAAAACCACACCAGTGCTTTCAACGCTTTGATTAGTCAGGGAAACGGATCTGAATTAAGAGGTATGTATCACAAACTACCAGAAAGGGAAGCGCAAATCCAAGATCATTTACCCTGCAGTGTGATCTTGATCTAACCAGTTTGCAAGCGTCCCTTAAATTGCGATAGCACCAAATGCTATCATCAACAAATGAGCCATGCTCTGGAAAAAGAAGGTTTTGTGCATTTGCGTGATGCACTGTACCGAACAAGTCGGCACATAACTGTGGACCGATAAAATCCATTTTGTCTAACAGCCGACTGAATTATGAGGAGGAGTGATCCTTTGACATGCAGAAAACTGACAAATGGCAAAAAGTTTCGGTTCATGTCAGCCTGCGCGCACTGCGCAGGCTGACATGAACCGATACTTTTTGCAGATGCATTAAACCCCTTTTTTCCAGAGTATGGCTCCAATATCAATATGTGTTACAGTCTCTGTACCGACAACTAGGGGTTGTACATACCAGTAATTTGCAATACGTAATTATAAATTCAAAGACAAGTCAACTGCTCGGATGACAAAGAGCCTCTCAGCCAATCAAATGGTTTGGTGGAATATAAAAGTCAAATATCGTTTTGAAGTACGGGTGAGTACGGACCAAAACCAAAATAGTAGTATAGTTCGATAGCGATATTTTATCACCTGGACTTGGCTAAACCAGTGGCCAGTAGGTAAAGCTAATTAATACAAAAAAAATCAAAGCGTTGAAAACGCTGGTGTGGCATTTGTCAAGGGAGCCATTGTGTGGAATTAATAATTTGAAAAATAAACAACAGAAGCAGTTTCAAAATATTCGCTTGGAAGTAAATCTACTATATAGTCATGCAAAATCCGATAGAGATGGGTGCAATCTTATGGGACGAACAAGTCAGGGCGAACAATCCTGGGACGTATAAGCCCAGGAACGAACTGGCTTTGGGACGAACAAGCACGGTATGTGTGTGTCATTACGCCACTATAGAAGGCTATAGTGGATCAAGCTATTTTCGATAAAAAGGAAGTATTTCCACGATCGTCGGCCTAATCCAATTTATTGTAATACGCCATTTTCAGTTTCATATCTGAGTGCAATCGAAATGCTTATTTTTCTCAGAAAAATTGATTCTAATTGGGTTTACTTCCTTCGGTTTTGCACAAAATACGATACATGATTTTCAAAATGCCGTATTGAACTCATAGTGGCATTGTCTTCGACAAATGCCACAAAAACCGCTTGAATGCATTTTATATACGGTACTTTTATAATGCACTCGGAAATATCAGTGGATAAATCACTATTCCGAAATGTATGATATCCAAATTGTATGAGTCACGCTTTGTGAGAAGGGGGCTTGATGCGTCTGCAAAGTGTATCAACCAGGTCAGCCTGCGCAGTCCGTGCAAGCTGACCTGGGTCGAACCTTTTTGCTATTGATCAATTGTACGCATGTCAAAGGATCAGTTTCCCTCGTGATTCATTCGGCTGTTGGACAAAACAGATTTTATAGATCATGATTAAGATACGAACTTGGTATAGTACATCACGGATATGCATTAAGCCCTATTTTGCCAGAGCGTCACTCATATTTCAAATATTGCAGTGGGCTGTTGTGTAATGTACAGATGACATTTTTCGTCCTTGAAATATAAGACTCACAATGTTGAGCTTTGGTTTAAAATAATGGTGAAAAATACATTTGTATAATAATAATAATAATAACTCATGGGCACACAAGCGTCCGGATAAGGAGTGATCGCATGCTTAAGCATTTATTTCTGTTTCAATCTGTATATTTTGAGTACTTGTAAGAATCGTGTCCAGACCTTTCTTGTACGTAGCCATGATATAGGTTTTAGTCGAGAATTCTAGGATATTTTTAACTTTGAAACCAAATCTCTCTCTGTTATCAGAACCACGGTTAAAGAGTACCTGATATGACTACAACAACAGTTGCCGTGTCAGAGGAAGCTCCGGAATCTGTTGCTATGGCTCTAACTGTAACAGAAGTAGAGTATCCTACGATACTTCCGGCGACGGGCTGCTTCACCGTAATGACACCATTATTGTCGATAGAAAAATGTTCCTCGGCTAAATTGGTTTGATTCATAGTATAGGTAAGCGTGCCGTATGACCCACTGTCGGCATCGGACGCCGTGACTGTTCCCACACTGGTTCCTGAGCTAGCGTAATAACTTATGTAAAAACTGTAGGATGTTGGCGAAAACACTGGGACATTGTCGTTCACGTCAGCTGGAATACGAGTAAAATGTTGTACATGTACCATAGTGGAAGTTTTAAAGAACTAATTAATGACACACAAACTATGATGCACTTAATTATAGCTTCTCTATAACCAAGATCGTTTAGGCAAATTCAGCAGTGTTTGTACATGACCTGCTTCAGGAGATCCAACTTGTCGATAACTTTGTTATAGGTAATTTAGACACCGGACACCGAAGAATTATTATTTGAAACCTTAAACCTCTATATGAACAGAATAAAGCACTCAAGCAAACAGTGGAAATCGAAAAATTGGAATTTCAAAGCTCGTTTCCCTGGGAAAAGCTTTTCGATTCGGGCAGCGTAGAGCCAAGTTTTGACCGATCTACACTGTCCCCATTAGCATCAGAGTCGCGTTTAGCAGCACGTTGGTTATTTGAATTACTTTGAGTAATACATCAAGTGTACTTGAGTAATACAGAACTTGCCTTGGAACCGTACATGTTTTTGATTAAAATAATATAGAATGAAAAAACTAGATAAAAATTTACTTGTCCACACAAACTTTGTTTTTAAAAAAAAAAGGCATACCGATTATTATGGTCAGTTCAGCAGCTGCTGATAATCCACCAGAATCAGTCACTGTCAGATTGCAGACAACGGTTGTAGGTAGATTTCCGGTATCTAGGTCGTAGTTGGACTGAAAACTAACTGTCCCTGTGGAACTGTTGATGTAGAAATAACCTGAGCTCGAGCCACAGTCCATTACAAGTGCCGTAGAATCACCAGAATCTGGATCGCTAATACCGAGGGTTGGAGTTCCGATGACTGAACCAGCCTACGTGTCAAAAAAACCACGTGAGTAAACTTTGTATGGGGGACCGGACAATGGTCAAATGGTTACTAAAAGTTACAGCCTCATACTTCAAAGGTCCTTGGCTCAAACTGCGATATGCGCAAGTTAAATCTTTGATGTCATTCATGCTTCAATTAAAAAAAGAGAATCCCTAGCAAGACTGGCAATTTAGACTTTCCCACATAGAATGCTTTTGATTTAAGATATTCAAATAAAATACACAAGGAAAACATGAGATGTTCCATTCTTTGTTTAATTTACAGTGCTTAATGTTTTACCTTTTTAAGGGACGGGGGGGGGGGGGGGGGGTTTATACACTGTCGCATAACAATCTTAAAAACATTGTTAAACTTACTCGATAGTTTTGCGATCGGCTTAGGTACCACTGAAGTACAAGCTATTTGAGAGTACTTACAGTGCCCTCTGTTGTTGACAGTGTGTAACTTGATTGGCTGAATGATGGAGCCTCGTTTACGTTGATAACGTCAATTGTAAGAGACCTTGTATCTAACGTTATTGGGTCCGTCACTGTTACGGTGAATGTGAATGATGTACTACCGAGGGTCTCATAGTTTAAAAGAGATCCCGATGTGCTGATAAGTCCCGCTATTGTTAAAAAGACAAAAAGAATGCGTAAGAATAATGACACATTAAAACATGATTTTACAAACATATTCACAACAGCGAAACATACGCATTTAAAGAAAAAAGAAAAATCATAAATCGATTTTTTTTTTTTGGCAATGTCAGTTTTTGATCAGTTATGGTCTTTGTTTGAAGTGATAATATTAATATTTAAAATAAACAATGATATGAGCCATGCTATGTGATAAGGGGGCTTAATGCATCTGCGAAAAGTATTGACCCAGGTCAGCCTGCGCAGTCCTGACCTGAGCCGAAACTTTTCGCAACAGGTCAATTTTCTGTATGTCAAAGGACTTGTCGACCTTGTGATTCAGTCGGTTGTTATACAAAATGGATTTTAGGGATCCATAATCATGTGATGACTTGCTTGGTATGATGCATCACGGAGATGCATTAAGCCCCCTTTTGCCAGAGCATGGCTCATATCATCTTACCATCTGTTAAAAAATATCATACAATTCTTCTCTAAGGGATAAACCATCGCAAAAAAGGAGAAACAAAGGTTTAAAATAATGTTTCACCTCTCTTAAAACTTGCGCCCTTCACAGATTTTCAGTTATCTCTTGAGGCAAATTTAGTTGTATAGATTTGACTGAACTTTTCTTAAAAACATGTTTTTGTCATTTTTTTTTTTGCGAAAGAATATCATTTAATGACTCCAACCACCCTTCCCCCTCCCCCTACGAAAAAAAAAAAACTTTTCTTTTCGGTTTAATTCAGCAATTGTCAGTTACGATGAAAATCAGTGACTGTACCTTTACGTTTACATATTAGTTCCTTGCCATTTATAGTATTCATCTTTTTTTACGTACTTTTTTATTTTAAAAATTTGTATATTCGTTACAAGCCTAATATTTCTTACCTCCTCCGTCAACCAATAATTCAGTGGTAGTATAAATCTACGTTGCTTTGAGTCGCTTTATTACCATAGTTCATCCTTGAGCACTATATTTCATTTTACTCCTTTATTATTTGGCTCAGCCTGTACATATTTTGCATGCATGCTTAGCGATCCTGGCGTAACTAGTACCACAAAGTCCCAAAATACCAACACAGGCTATCAGTCTACTTACTGTTACTATCAATGTTGAAATATGTTGAGCCGGAAGTCGGCGCTGACGTCATCGTAAAGGTGTGTGCCTGTGACGTATCAACATCTGAATAGGACACGGTAAACACAGATGTACCGACTGCCGTGTTCTCAGCGATTGTTAATGGAGATCCGATCGGTAGGTTGGTAATCTGAACTGGGTCGTTGATATCTAAGTATACGAGTAATGATGAACACCGTTACTTATATAAGACCAATGTGTGCATATTATACGCAAGGCTTGTACATGTATGTCGCTCAGCTCAAACGTGGGATACAGTAGTGTAGGGGTAGAACGTTGGCACCTCACATTAGAGGTTCCAGGTTGGAATGCGATGCTGAGCGGAATAAACCATCCAGCAACATGACGTGAGGACTGGTTAGGTTTCCAGAAAGTAAATAGTAGAAGTTATGAAGTTGTTTCAGTATCGTTGTCAAAATTAATTTGAGCCGTGCTCTGGCAAAAGGGGGCTTAATGCATCTCCGTTATGCATTATACCAATCAAGCCATCGCACAATTATAACCACTTTTTTAACAACCGACATAATAATAAGGTAGACTGGTCCCTGGACATACGGAAAAATGACCATTAGCGAAAAGTTTCGGCCCAGGTCAGCCTACGCGGACTGCGCAGGCTGACCTGGGTCGATATTTTTCGCAGAAGCATTAAGCCCCCTTTTCACTGAGCATGGCTTATTTGTTTAAACTTCATCAAACGATAAAATTTTAGACTAGACAACAAAGAAGCGTTTGTATGCAATGAAGTCCAAGTGTCTCAATCGATATAATTTGACATTGAAGGGGAAGAAAACATAATAGGAAATAGAGAAAATGCTGGTTACCCGGATATACTCCTTTTTCCATACTGTTTTCAAAAGCCTTTTCCGTTAAGGTCGTTAAAAACCAGGATTGTTTGGTAAAGGTTTAATGAAATAAAGGTTTGTTCGTTCGCTTGAACTACAATGCTGGTGATATGGCTTTAGAAAGCCAAAACTATTCTCTGTTTTATGCTAAACATTTTTTACGTTCTATCGCAGTTATACCTTCCTGTAAAAGAAAAACTTGATGTTACTTCAAAACAAACAAAAACACAGAATGGGAGCGAGTTCTGTGATACAATAACCTAAATGCCTTCGAGACGATCTTAGACTCTATAGCTTGATCAAAATTGAACGGGGCTGGGACGTTTTTTGTGTGGGTCGAGGACGACCGAAGTTTTGTCCGAGACTGAAGTTTTCTATGCAACACGCATCTTTCTCGTTCAACCATTTGAATTGATTTTCCTTATTTTTTTAGGAGAAAATACACAATAAAAAATCCTCAAACTAAACATAAATCTTTTTGAGTCAGTGCATTCTCGACACAACATAAATTTCAATAAGCCAGAGAAAAGGGTGACTAGACAGTTATAGGATTTTCTTTTACCAAGAAAATAGCTTTTAATGACGAAGTAAAGACTGTGTGGATTTATGTAAATCTATTAGTACACGTTTGGTAAAACCATACATGCCGTAATGTCTGTAGGTAATGCGATGTACACTGATCTTTCTTCAAAGGGGGATTTCATTATACTGCCAAGGCTATCTTTAGAAACAAACCGAACATAATAAAAGAACAAGAACGAAACAAACAACACATATATCAAAATGGCGAACTTTTGAAGCATGATAAAAATAATCTTCGCAGTTGCTAGTTATAAGCAATCATATTGCAACTCGGATGCCTGGGTTCGGCTCACATTCAAAGCGCTAGGTTTTTCGTGGTAGTGTCCTCGGGCAAGACTATTTAGAGCGCTTGCCTGTTACTAGTGACACCAAGACATACATGGGCAAGTGAACTGCCGCAGTGATATGACTAAAGTGATATTGAAAACGAAAACATGCCAAACAATCAGCCAGCACCTACCAGATACTGTTACAGTGAGCACATACGGTCCAACGTTGTTTTTACTGTCAGATACGTTAATACTGAGGTCATATCCAACTGTTGTAGTATTAGTAATGTCCTGATTTAGTCTCACCTCACCAGCTGAAAATGAAAGTGGATGGGTCTTGGGTCCGTATTCACCAACCATTCTTAGTTTCATTCTCTGTCTTAATCTAGATTTAAAAAAGTAACATAACTTCTGACTGGCTAAACCGTTTGGTTTAGCCACACTCAGAAGTCGTCTTACTTTTAAATTTAGAAAATTCTTGAGAATAAGTAAGAATTTCCAAAGAATGGTTGGTGAATACGGACGCTGACTATGAAATGAATTATAATGAGGGGTCCTGATCTAGGGACCCATTTTAAACCATACTACATCACTGGCTTAAAGAAAACTTGATGGGACTGATATATCGAATCTCACCGGCTGAAAAGAAAATACAGTAAGATCTGTAGGTCGAACATCGTCGCCTGAACTGAAAAGTAGTTCGTACCAGATTTGGTCGAACCTCACAGGCTAAATTAGAAAAGAAAGACGGGCTCTGCTTTAGTCGAACCTCGAAGGTTGAAATAGAAAGTAGACAGACCATGATTAAGTCAAACGTTGTCGGCTGAAATAGAAAATAGATGGGACCCGCTTTAGTCGAACCTCAGCGGTTGAAATATGAAGTAGATAGACCCTGATTAGGTCGAACGTTGTCGGCTGAAACGAGAGTAATTGAAATCGGATTTAGTTGAACTTCGCCTGCTGAAATAGAAAGTAGATAGACTTTGATGAGGTCGGACTTCGTCGGCTGAAATGAAAGTAGATGTGGCCACATTTAATCGAACCTCGTCGGCTGAAATAAAACTAAGTTTGGACCAGATTTAGTCCAACATCACCGGCTGGAATTAAAATATGGTGGGATCTGATTTAGTTGAACATTGTCGACTGAAATGAACATCAGCTCAGACCAGATTCAGTCGAACCCCACCGGGGGTAGATTTAGTCTAACCTCGTCGTTTGAAATAGAAAGTAGATGAGTCCAAATTTAGTCAAACCGTAGGACTTGATTAAACAAGTTCAGCCCTGTCAGAACTTTGATTGTGATTTATTGTGTTTTTAATTCACACATTTTTGCTCTACTTCTTCCTGAAAAGAACCGTCTGTTTTCATCTACATCTAACTTGAAAAAAAGAAACGCCAGGTTGCTCTACTTCTAGCTTGAAAAGAGCCGCAAGTAATATTAGAATAATTTCCATTCAAATATCGACGTCATTTAATTTACGTGATCAAATATTTGCATAGATCTACATAATTGTTAAGAATGCAGTTCGTTTACAAAGTACCGTGGCCCTATTAATGCTATACAACCTAAACTGAACAAAACTTTAACCTTTTCTTTTTTATCTTCTTGTTAACAGACGACTATGACAACATCCTGGTTAACTCTTTACCAAACGACAATCTTTAAAGAAACATCTGTACTTGTTTTTAGCCAAATTTTAAACCATGTCAACTTTATTTTATGAAACTATAATTATTCTTGTATCTTCATGCCGAACGTTGCCCCTGACGGTTTCAAGGTTGCTCAGATTATGACTGACAGACAATGTATCATATTTTCTGGAGGCCTTCAAGGAAATCACTGTTATCGTTTCTGGTTTTTTAATCGAAGACAAATCCATTGAGTCTCTTTATCCCTCACACCGTATATATTGGTAATTCACCCATGCTGACTAACTTCTGACCCGTTCTACACACTATCAAGTTTTAATAGCATTTTTTTCCTGTCCTGTCTCTTGCAGTAAGGATGTATTTTTAAGACATGTGAATACTAAATAACTCTTTACCAAACGACAACATTTTAGACTTGTCGTCCAAACTGAAAGCATTTGCAGACGACAAACTAAGTGTTATTCAAAACATAGATATTGTTTTTCGTTGAGTAGAAAACATTGGGGAAAAGAAGAAAATGCTGGTTACCAGCATTTTCTCCTTTTCCCACAATGTTTTCAAATGTCTTCTTCGTCAAAGTCGTTATTAAACTCGGAATATTGTGGAAAGGGATAAAACAATTTCCATATGACAAATTAGAATTGACCTAAGTGATAAGATTGACATTTAAAAGGCAGTAAAGATGTTGGGGACTAGAAAGGAAAGTGAAGAAAAAAGTTTGGTCATCAGAACTATCTCTTTTTTCCACAATATTTTCAAGATGGTTTCTTTAAATCTAAGTAATTTAACAATTTATTCACCAATAGCGAGCTGGACGCACATTGTCTGACATTTTGTTAAAAAAAATTCTCACCCTAAAATCACAGAACAAACTTTAAATACGTTGTATTTGAATATCTGTGTCGAATTTGTCGGTTGTAGGTCAATATCCTTTATTTTTGTATTTAGCATTTGAAATCATATTGAGCGATTTTAATTATTATCAAAAACGTTTACATTTATCTACAGAACTCAATAAAAATCAGAACTTTAAAATGATTTTTTGGAGAAAAAAAGTCAAATATCAAAAGAGTATACATGTATACGAAAAATATTACTTTTTTATTAACTATATTCACACACATTTTCGTAATATTTTTTTTATATACATGTAAATGTGTGTATTTGATTGGCTATAATAAAGAAAAACCTGTTCGACATTTGTGCAGAAGAAGACATTGCTGAAGGAGGAAAAATCCTTGTAATCAGCAGTTATTCCGATACCCACAATGTTTTATTCCCTTCTTATGGGCCAATTTTAATTTTTAGACAGCAAACACTATTAGTTTGGACAAGCCTAAAAATATGTAGTCTGTTTACCCTTTACAAGAGTTAAAAAGTCAGACTTTTTCAAACTGAAGGCATTAGCAGACGACAAATTTGATGAGGTCCGAATAATAATCAAAGTACTGAAAGTACTGACAGACTAGCGAATTTAATTGATTGATTGTTTGTATGGTGTTTGACCCTGTTTTCAACATTATTTCAGTTATGTAGTGGTGGACAGTGCACATATCCATGCTTTCCTTGAGTTTCTCCTACCAGTACTCCGCACAATATTCTTTCTAAGCCACTGGCTGCTTCCCACATAACCATTGTCGAAATGTGAGAGAGAAATGAATCCTGTCGCAATGACTATCATCAATCCTCAGAAAGAAATTTGCAGAGTAAACACCTGAATATTGCTTTTTCAAAGTTACATTTTGGAAAAAAATATCCTCTTATCGAACAGTGTAGATCCAACATCAGACTGCACGCTCTGTGCCGTCTGATCTTAATCCACATTGTCCGCAAAACATCACTGAGTTGCGGTAGTGCTGGTTAAAGAAACTCCAGGAAAGCATGGATAGGCGCTCTGGCCGCCGCAATATCACTGAAATAATGTTGAAAACGGTGTTAAACACTTTACAATCAATTAGTCAATATCCAATAACACAAGATGTAGTTAACTATTTAACTCTTTTTACAAAACCAAAATTTTACACTCGTCCAAATTCAAAGCTGTTGCAGACCATATATATTAAATGTGGCTGAACTGATGAAACGTGATTCCAAAAGGGCAGAAAACAATGTGAGAAAAGGAGAAAATAATGGTTATCAGCATTTCCCCATTTTCCCGCAATATTTTCAAACGGATTCTTCCTCAGTGTCATTAAAACTTGGAATTAAAGGGTTAATATTCAAGAGGTCGAATAACAGTTCAGCATAACAGTTTAACTGTGCACAATGATCTAAGTAATGAATGACAAGGGTTCTCTGTCCAGTGAGGGCTGATATAGCCAGCATTTGCTACAAGTCAATACCTAGGTGTATCTATTAATAGATTCATTCATAATGTTACAGTGGTGTAGGAATAAGTGATTCTCTGCTTTGCATAGGTCATTTAATTTACATATAAGCAAAGATCTTGTACCTTATAAACGACATCTTGTTCACTTTATTACTTTGTAAGACGACATGTTCACCTTGGAGTGGTAGAGATTTCGTGGTTTTTGTTAAAATTGTCATATATAACAGAATTAAGATTTCTAACAAAAGAAGTATTTTCTGTGAGGTAGCATTTGGCAACTGTGGGTTTTTTTTTTGTTAACTTTGAATCTAGGTCAGTCTTGATGCCTATAGACTGGCTTTGCTAGTCAAAAACTGTCTTTGAAAGGATAGAAAACATTGTGGAAAAGGGAGATAATGCTGGTTACCAGCATTTTCTCCCTTTTCCTTAATGTTTTCAAAAGACCCCTTCCTAAAGTTCGTTATCTAAATAAAGCTTGGGATAGCATGGTCAGAAGTTACCTAGTTAACGCTCTACTTACAGTTAAAGATGTCAAAAGGACATGGCGTAGGAATACACGTCATGACGTAGTAAAGGTTATCGTTTTCTGCATCAGTTGTTATCACCGTAAACACATTTGTTCCGATAGAAGTGGTCGTTGATATGGACGTCGAGTCTGCAAATAAAAAAAATCGTGACAGACGAATTTTTGAAATAGAATATTTACGTTCTATTAAGCACTAAGGCCCCTGGCCCATCTTAAAACAATACACGTAAAACAAGTATCTCTCTCTCTCTCTCTCTCTCTCTCTCTGTTTCTCTCTCTCTCTGTCTCTCTCTGCCTGTCTGTCTTTGTCTCTCTCAGAAGAAGAAGAAGAAGAAGAAGAAGAAGAAAAATCAAAAGCTTTGTAGGTAGAGTGGAAATCATACGCTCGAAATCCGGAATTTTTGATTACTTGTCTGTAGTCGAAAATCTCAAATGAGATTATCAGGGTGATCTTGTGCTTTGCAGAATTGAATTCCAACTTCAGCTAAAAGGTAAGTATCGTTTAGTTTCCACACTACACAGCTTATGATAGGGTATTTTCAGTTTTACTTACTCTGAAGGTTCATTACGACTGGCGCTGCGTTTTTTAGAAGATAAACATCGAGAGTTTCTGTGTCAGAGAGGTCGCCATCAGAACATTGGATGGACAAAGGGTACGAAGATAACGCGTTGTAGTCAAACGAGGGATTGCTAACTGTGTACACGCCGTACTCTGTGGGAATATACATGTATATGGAGTGGGGGAAAAACGATATACATAAATTAAGCTGCCAATAGCGACCCACTGACCTTTTGCGGACAGTGTAGATCAAGATCAGACTGCACAGAACGTGCAGTCTGATCTTTGATCTACACTATCCGATACGACATTTTCTTTCTGGTGAAATCAACTTTGAAACCGCAATGTTTGGGCTTTAAGTAATGAGTAGAAATTTGCAATTCATTTATTCAGCAGCTTATCACTTTTTCGGCCAACGGCCTTTAGCAAAGAGAAAGAGCTTATCTTATCCAAATTCTAGATTCACATCAGACGAATCGGTTTTACCAGACAGAAAGAAACTTCGACTCGTACAATATGAAAGCATTTGCGGACGACAAATTAGATAGGGCTAAGTTGTAATATATGATGTTAGTTGTCTTAGGAAAGTTGGACATGTTATCAAACTATTCGATACATGGTTTGAATAGCCTCTCTATAATATTTTGATGTGTATACAATCGAATCAGTTTTTTATGTAGCTTTCATAGTGAACTTCGGTAGAGGCGCTGACCGCGTAGGAGTGTACTTGTGTAAGGCGCTTCAAAGCCCATGTCTGGTACTGTTGAAACTAGTGAAAAACATGGATAAGGGAGATGTTGCCATGATTAAACTCCTTGTCAACTTATCCCGAGTTTAACCCTTTGCCACACAATCACGACTTTTAACGACCCTGAAAAAGAAGCCTTTTGAAAACATTGTGGGAAAAGGAGAAAATGCTGGTAACCAGCATTTTCTCCTTTTCCCACAATGTTTTCTACCCTATCCAAAACAGAAATCACCAGTTTAGTTGCATATAACTTGCCGTCTACAAATGCTTTCAATTTGGTTCAGTCCAAAATTTCGTCGTGTGCTTAAAGGGTTAAAGGACCCCTGAATGTTGTCTGGAAATGCTGTCGATATAGACCAGTCTAGAATATTGACTTCCAGTGAAGAATTGATTGAAAAGACGTTGAAAAAGACGCAAAACACAGTCAAAATGGGTCGTACCTGGTGAAAAGGGGGTTTAATGCAAAAAATATCGACCCAGGTCAGCCTGTGTGTCAAAGGACTATTCTACCTCCAGATCCATTGGGTTGTTAAACAAAATGCATTGTATGGATAAAATTAATGATGATGTGATGACTTGCTTGGTGTAAAGCATCACGGAGATGCATTAAACCCCATTTTGCCAGAGCATGGCTCAAATAGATATCAAATATGGTAGAAGCAGATCCTTTAAATGATACTGAGGGATTTCACCTTTTTTAAATTGTTATTTACACGGTTTATCTATGGAAGAGGTTTCCGGTAACTCGAGAGTTTTCCGAGGGGAAAAGAAATTCAAACTGTTTCTAATATTTAGCTGAACTGCAAAAAGTTTTTTTCTTGCGCAAAACAAATAAGCATTGTTCGTGGAACATTATTTAAAGTCAAAACATGCATCTAATACTGATTTCGACAAGGCGTAATATACCTGTTGATATTAGACGGACTTGAAACTTGCCACTGCCACCGGAAGCCAGAGAACACGTGACCGTTGACGACGCTGACGTATCTGTTGCGTTGATGGTAAATATCAACGTTTCTAGCGTCAGATCTTCGCTTATTGTCACCGCAGCGGGCAAATTACTTATCGTTGGTGGCTTTGCAAAAATAAAGAAAACAATCGCATTTCAGCCCTTGTCTTTAAACCTCATAACTATGACTATTTGGACAGGCTACAACAGCTTTTGTGTCAATATGTTTTTAAAACATTCAAGAAAAAGGAGCAATTGCTTGTCACAGGTAAATGTTCCTTTTCCTATGAAGATTATCTTTTCATTAGTAACTCACAAGTTCATTCGAGTGTTTTTCTTCTTTGTGCACAATTACACGTACTAGATTGTAACAATGTCAATGAAAAACCTTGATAGTTAACCTCTAGGCTGCTAAGCGCGACTCAGAGACCCTTTTGCGGACAGTGTAGATCAAGATCAGACTGCATAAAACGTGCAGTCTGATCTTGGATCTACACTGTCCTACATGGAGATATCTTTCCCCAAATTTTACCTTTGAAATAATAACATCGGGTTTTTACTATGGGCTTAAAAGTTTCATATCATTTATTAAGCAGGTTAAGTGTTACGGATGAACTCCACACCAAATGTGTAGTTAAGTGCTTTCTTTTCAAATGGATGTCTCGAACTACATGCACATGTGCTAAACGTGTGACCTTCCTTCCCAGCATAAGAGACGGCGCACTGTGCAAAAAAAAAGGACGACTCGGCAGTAGTACATGTACATGCAAGTCGCAACAGATAGACGCGTCACTGCGTGTAAGGATTCGACTTACTGGGCCTATTTACGATAACCCTTATCTGTCCCGTATAACAAATAAGAAAGGATCTACAGAATATAAGTTTTATTTGTTTGTCTCATGTTTACCGCCGGTTTTGAACATTACTCGTGTTACAGAGAGTATTAGGTAAATTAACCTTTATTCGACTTACGTCGTTAGTAATGGTGACAGTTAGGGTCGCAGTGGCCGAGTTCGAGCACTGATCTGTCACCGTAAACACGAGTGTTTCCACCACTGAAGTACTCAAAGTCGTAGATGTTGTTATCACCCCTGTTGTGATAAGATATTGCATAAATCACAACCTTACTGTTAATCCTTTTTCTTGATGACGAAATTTTAGACTCCCCACAATTGAAAGCATTTGCAGACAACAAATAAAAAATATAGCCCAAACTATGAATTTGGCTTTAGAAAGAGTTGAAAACATTGTGGGAAAAGGAGAAAATGGTGGTTATCAGCATTTCCTTCTTTTTCCACAGTGTTTTCAAAAACCTTCTTTCCCAGGGTCGTTCAAGCACAATGTCGTTTGGTAAAGGGTTAAAAATCCAAGATTGAACATGCATGATTTAGGTACGAAGGCCCAAAAGGAACTTCTCTTTTGAGAAGATTGTCCTATAACCACTCGTACTTTTCAATGCAAGAAATTTCCACGACGTAGCCACGAAGATTTTGGTATCCCATCTTGCGTACAAAAGATCTCGTGAAAACGGATGGCCGTGTTTAGGGCTTCAGTAGTTAGCGTCTGTAATCCAGAATCATTTTGGCAAAAAGCTGCATCCCAGTGCTGGTGAAATCCAGGAATGATATGAATAAAACGGACGGTCACCTATCCATGCCTATCGAACTCGTCAAATTCGCCGATTTTTAAGATTCCGTTCCAGCAAACAAGAAAATTAAGTACTTAATCCTTTACCTCACAATCCCGATTTGTAAAGAACCACTGACAGAGGGATTCTGAAAACATTGTTAGAAAAGGAGAAAATGCTGGTAACTAGACAAGTCATAGCATTTTTGTGACATATAAATCGTCGGCTGCAAATGCTTTTAATTCGGTCGAATCTAACATTTTGCCATAATGTAAAGAGTTAATTAAGTATACCTACCTGTCGAGGTGTCAAGGCTGAATTTTGTGCTTGAAGACATTGTAAGTATGTGTGAACTGACGTCATAGGTGTCTGTGTCATCGGTTGTTACCGTGAACACAGGAGCACCGGAAATTACGTCATTTGTAATGGACACAGTCGTCGGTAAATTAGCAAATGAAGGATTGCTGTCTGAAATCAGAAACTGGTTTTAACCTTAGTAAGAAAACATTTTATAATCGTGATGATTTTAACTTCAAAAGTCTTTGGTTACCCCACAATATTTGATATAGACCTCAACAATACAGAATAAAAAATCTACCGACGATCAACTCCAGATTCTTACTTAGTTTTGCATGCTGTTGTTCCGACAAAGTTTTTCCAAATCCCGCGCAGCATGGATGAGGTCTTTGGTAAAAGGCTCGGAGATCATTGGTTGTGAGTCGAATCCAGCTAGCCTTAATTAACTCTTTCACAGGACCGATGAAAGTCATCAGTCGGTTTGGAGAGAAAAACGGAATTACATCACGCCGGGGCCCGTTTCACCAACAATTCTAAATTGCATTCCCTCTTTTTTTATTTATTTATTTGTAAAGCAATTTCTAAATATCCAGATTATTTGGTTCAGCCAATCAGAAATTGCATTACGTTATAATTTGGAAAATTCTTGAGAATTAGAATATGAATATTATCAAGAATGGATGGTATATACGGGCTCTGACCTAGTGGTTTTGGAAACGTAGGCTATACAACATGAACAAGGTACATTCGTTCATTTATGTACCGAAAAGCGTGACGAATGATCTACACTGTCCGAAAAAGCAAGTGAAGTTGCCCTTGGTTGTTAAAATGGTTGACCTTTTTTATGAAACAATCACATATTTTAAGGACCCGGACTAAGAAAACTTCTGAAAACATTAAGCATTTTTCCCTTTTCCCACAATGTTTCTGAATTTCAAAGACAAAGCTCAATAATAGGGCCGTGTCTGCATGATTCGTCGTTTACAAATGCTTTCAGTATGGAAAAATCTAAAAAATTGTCGTCTGGTACAGAGTTAACTCTTTACCAAACGACAAAATTATACACCTGCCCGAATTGAAAGCATTTGCAGACGACAAATCAGATCTTACTCGAATAATTAAAGTTGTTTTTGGTAACAGCATTTTCTCCTTTTCCCACGATGTTTTCAAAAGGGTTCTTTATCAGGGTCGTAAAAAAAACCATGTGATTGTCTGTTAAAGGAATAAGCACGTTTTTCAAACGTAGCAAACAGGTCTTACTCGAAGTGACATCCACCCTCACAGCATATGATCGACTATCCTCCTGCGCGGCCGTGGACCAATCTTGCATGTCGTCGATGTTCAGATCTGCCATTGAGATTAGAAAGTTGTTGTCGTCTTCCCCACCCCCTGTTTTGTATGTGATGACGTCAGCACCGCTGGTCCACCTGCAATTGGTGGATTACAGTATTGATCCACGCTGTGTGAAAAGTAGGCTTAATGTATCTGCAACATTTATCCACCCACATCAGCCTGGGCCGTTCGCGCTGGCTGACATGGGTCAAAATGTTTTGCTATTCGTCAATTTCCTGCCTGGACCAGTCTACCACAGGATCCAGTCGGTAGTTAGACAAAATGGATTTTATGGATCCATAATTGCGTGATGATTTGCAAGGTATAATGCATCATTAAACCCGCCTTTGAAATAGTATGGCTCATTTGATTTGATACTTAACCCTTTCCCAAACGACAAATTTTAGACTGGTCCAAATTGAAAAAGTTTGCTGAGGACAATTTTAAATTTGATGAAAATGGCAGAAAGCTATCAAAAAGGGTAGAAAACACTGTGGGAAAAGGAGAAATTGCTCGTTACGAACAATTTCTCCTTTCCCCACAGTGTTTTCAAAAGACTTGTACTGCAGACACGTGAAAACCAGGGTTGTTTGGGAAAGGGTTAAATGAATATTCTTGCAACTTAACTGGCCAACTAGCGGCCGATAAAAAATAATGCACTCAACCCACAATGTAATTGCAGAGATCATTACATCGCCAAAACTCTTCCAGTATCATTGAAACCGGCCACTATCAGTGTGTGATTTGATAGTTTTCGAGCGGATTTGGCTGATAATCGAATTAGTCACTCTTAACCGGCGCTAACGATCTCTTCGTTTAGCTAAGGCTTCTAAATACTTACTTGTTATTGTTTCTATTTTTAGACATAAAGTTTACGTGAGTGGATTGACCAATCAAACCTTACATGTATACAAGATTTTACACTTGTCATGATCATTTTGTTATGTTCTGTGTCATTACATGTCTAGACAATAGCAATATCTTTGGTTAGTAATTCCGTATCCAAATGCATCGCCATTGTCGTACTAAGGCACTGAGTCCTCATGAGCGCACAACAACGTTTCATTGACTTTCACAGCTAAATACGGTTCGGGCCTTATCTTTAAGAGAAGGTAGCCAGCGGACTAGAAAGTATGGTTTACGGTTGAAGACATCCCAGCAATGCTACGAAATGTAAACTGGCCGCGGTAAAATGGTGAATTACTGTTGAAAACGGCGTTGACATCCAGATAACAAACAAACAAACCATCCGTATCTGTCTCCAGATTTTATTGTGATTCTTTCCGATTGCGTAATCGCTTTGCTTTGTTCACCATCGGTTGCTGAAACAAAATACAATATACATAAATCCTTACAACACTGAGGACAAATTGCAGGGCAATAAGAAAACATTTTGTAGCGAATCACAATTTCAACTAAATACATTTAAAAAGTACAGAACACTTTTTCTTTGTAGGTTTTTAGAAAACTGGAAGGTCTTATTCAATAAAAAGGTTCAACCATTCTATCTTAATAAGAAGTGGTCGCCTTGCAATCGGAAACTCCGTCTATTTTCATGAGACCAGGGTCCGTGTTTTTCAGCCATTCTATGTCTTATTCCGTCGAGAATTTTCTAGATTTGAAAGCAACGCAACTTCTGATTGGCTAAACCAGTTGGTTTAGCTAATCAGACGTTGTGTTTCTTTCTAAATCTAGAATAAAACAAAGAATAAAACAAAGAACAGTTGATGAATACGGATCCGGATATGACGTCATTCGTACTTATTTGAATACATATTAGTTATCTAAATACTGTAAATAGGATTCCACATTATCCACGCATGTTTTTGATCATGTGATATTTTCACAAGCTTAAACGAAATTCTGATTCGAAATCTAAAACTTTAACGAAGATGCCATTTGAATGATCATACAATGAAATACTATGAAAACAACATTTTCTCACATGTCTCATGCATTTTTATAGGTGGTTTGAAAGTTATTGTTTTACTAAATTCAGTGATAAAACAAGTTTGATTTTGATTTGATTATGAAATCGATTTTGCAGATAGTATGGATCAAAATCAGGCAGCATGAGTATTCTGATTCAAGATCAGTCTGATCATGATCCATGCCATCTGCAAAAGCGCATGTTGTCGCCTATGGCACTGAAAGGGTTGGTCGAGATCGTTCTGCAACGACACTTACACACTGTAAAGGCGTTTTCCCCAACAAGTGTGTATGTACTTCCGCTGTCCAGTCTCCACACCTGGAAGTAGACGGTTCTCGAGCCCACCACATTTGTAAAGTAAGCCTCCCATTGTTCGATCACACCGCAACAGTCTATTATATTACTGGAATCAGCAATCATGTATCCAAAGCCTATGATTTATGAAGAAAAAAAGAACGAAATAGAATAGTAATTAAAACTGTCACTACTAACTCCGGAAATTCCGCTTTTTTTCTGAGCTGTAAAAATAGATTTCCACTGCTATTGAAAATAACTTTCGTCATATTTTAAAAACAGGGTTGCGGACGGTGTGTATCCAAGATCAGACTGCACGTTCTGTGCAGTCTGATCTTGATCTACGCTGTCGGCAAAAGCTACTCAAGTCGTCATTAGTAGTGAAAGGGTTAAAACGACAGCTCAACTATTAATGTCTTTCCTGGGTTTCACCAAAAATAAGCTCGCGCTCTGCAGTGCTTTGCCCAATGAAACTCCAACTGATCTACATGCTAGGTTGATCTGAGGATTTGCTGATTGTTAACTGAATGCATTAAGTCTTCACCAGGAATATGAAATATACTTGAAACAAAACATTGTAGGCGATAAATAGAATGTAGCTCACATGATAAATCAGTCTCCGACAGCAACAACAATAACAATTTACGGCTTTTTTACATTCTTACACATGTACATAATCGTTCGTTTAATCCATCACCACAGGATCTCGATTTTTAACGACCCTCACACAGAAGACTTCTGAAAGCGTTATGGGAAAAGGCAAAAATGCTACTACCTTCTCCGTTTCCCACAACGTTCTCTACCATTTAAAGGACAATTTCCGTTATTTCAGTCGCATTTCATATGTCGTCTGCTGATGCTTTCAATTTGGACAAGTCTAAATATCTGAAGTTAAGATACTACCTTTGACCTGTGTTTTCCAGGATCATCCTGCAATATTCTCTTTGAATTATTTGAACTACCAATCCTTGACAAGACAGCAAGAATCAATTGTAGGCATAAGGAAAACACTTTTTTTCCTTAAAAACTTAAGGAAAAAAAAAAAAAAAAAAAAAAAAAAAAAAACCATGTTCTGGCAAAAGGGGGTTTAATGCAACCCCGTGATGCATTATACTATATAAGTCGTCATACAACTTGGGATCACTAAAATCCACTTTGCCTAATAACCGACTGAGTCACTAGGCACATTGGTCCTTTGACATGCAAAAACTTGACCGATAGCAAAACGTTTCGGCCCAGGTCAGCCTGTGCGGATTGCGCAGGCTGACCTTGGACTATACTTTTTGCAGATGCATTAAGCCCCCTTTTCAACGAGAATGGCTTATTTGATTTTAAAAGTAATCTATAAAATTATCAGCTTAGAGGCAAAGGGTAGTCAATAACCATAATTGTCGCATTTATTCAGAGCAAAATCATTTGAGGGAAAAACCTTTTTTGTTAAAATTAATTTGATTGAAGCTATGGCCACATGTTTACTTTGGTAAATTACATTTTAATATCTTTTAAAAATACTTTTCAGACATGATTCTTTGAAACAGTGTTATTTAAAAAAACGTTTTCACTTTAAAAGCCAGCTTTCTACTTAAAAAAAAAACTCAAAAGAAAAAAATAGAACATGGCAGGGCGAACAATGCTCGAGACGAAAAGCAAATTTGACAGAGAGAGGAAATTAATGACAATTTAGATATGATATTAAATATGATCAACACAAAAATTTGGTCACACTGCTCGAGGATATTTTATCGGATCTTTAAAGGGGGCTATTAAGATTTTTATAATCTCTCCAAGCTTCAAAAATGATGCATTATCTAATCAAATAAGGCAATAGCTGGCAAACAATCAATAAAGAAGACAGAAATGTAAGAAAACTTTTTTTCCGGTTGTATTTCTTTAACAGGCCACGAAGCCACTGAGGGTACTTATAGATTTCGCCTCAGAATTTCTCGAGTTTTGTGTGAATGTCATGTGATCAATAACACTCGTCGTTGATGTAGGATCGTATTAAAATAAGCACGATGACGCCATTTTTTATTTCATACAAATAGACCAGCTGCCGATTGCGAAACGACCAACTCGTATTCCGACTTCCATTTAAACCTCTTTATTAGCGTACGGTCAGTTGGCAGGGGGACTTGGAAACTTGTTCACGGCTTTGGCGAATCATGTCGCCACCTCGCCGTACGGTCAGGTGACAGGGGGACTTGGAAACTTGTTCACGGCTGTGGCGGATCATGTCGCCATCTCGTCGAGAGGTGGCGACATGATTCGCCACAGCCGTGAACAAGTGTCCAAGTCCCCTGCCACCTGGCCGTACAAAGGATCGGTTATACTGCAAAGTCTTACCATTCCAACGTGTATTCAGCGAAATTTTCGTGTTTTATGGTCTCACAAATCGAGTACGTGTATGAAATCGAATTCCCCTTCTGAGTGCCCAAAACATACTGAAAACTGACGTCACTGAAACCTAGGTAAAACGTGTAGTTTGGTGCATGAGGTCACTGCGATAGGCATTCGACGTGTTTTTATTTAAACATGGATTAAACAACTCTAGGGTAAAAACTGTTCATTTCATGTTTTGTTGGCAAAAGTAAACGACTATTAGTTGCTTCAAACGACCATTAGTTTATCATTACTTTTTTAACGTTACAGTGCATGACCTTTTACACTTCACGGTTTGTTTTCATAACGATTCGATGCTATCATCTTTGATTTTGCTGTGCTGTACCCTGGGAGCTGCCAGTGTACAGCACTATATATTCGGAGCATATTATCCAATCAGATCGCGAGAAATTTCTTTGCAGTTTAATAATAGGGTATGTAACCGTCCTGTTTCTTTGTGTTTGGAGAGAAAAGTACTTTTTGTAGTATTTATAAGTGTTTAAAGAAAAAATATAATTCACAGCAATGAAATCGGGAAAAAAGCCCTTTAAATTACAGTATCCTAATATGTTTCTATTATTTTTCATACGTTGAGTCCATGACAAAAACGATAATCCAGTGACCCCTCTCATTCAATGATTTTCATACTTTCACAACTGTATATATTACAAGGTGGAAAACATTGTGAGAAAAGAAGAAATTGCTTGTTACAAGCAATTTATCCTTTTCCCACAATGTTTTCAAAAGCCTTCTTCGGGGTCGTTGAAACCCTGGATCGTTTAGTACAGAGATGAGAATGTCAAAAAACCCACACATTTCATAATCCTGCTGGCGTCAATTGCTTTTTTCATTACAGATTATAGAATACGTGGTTTATTGACGTAAAGTAGAAATGAGCCATGCTCTGGCAAAAGGGGGCTTAATACATCCCCGTGATGCATAATGCTAAGCAATTCATCACATGATCGTGGATCCATAGAGGCCATTTTTTTTTCTAACAAGTGACTGAATGACGAGGTAGAATGGTCCTTTGACATATAGAAAATTGACAGGAGCGAAAAGCCCCCTTTATAAACACACTTTGAATGGGTCCTGCGTAGTTCAGTGGGTTCTGCGTAATTCAGTGGAAAAGTGTAGGAAACGAAACCAGGGCACGTATTCACCAAGCATTCTTAACAATATTCTTTATCTTATTCTCGAAGATTTTCTACATTTGAAAGCAACACAACTCCCGATTGGCTAAACCAAACGGTTTAGCCAATCAGGAGTTGTGTTACTTTCAAATGCAGAAAATTCTGGAGAACAAGACAAAGAACATTCTCAAGAACGGTTGGTGAATACGGACCCTGGACGCTACGAATTCAAACCTCACTGGAAGCACTGTGTTTTTGGTTGGAGTGTCCTTGGGGAGGGAAATATTTCAGAGCCCTAGTACTATTGAAACCAAAGACATGCATGAATACGTGAATCGTCACCGTGACATGACTAAGTTTTTCCTATAAAACTGTTATTAGATATATTAGATAATTGCCGACGTTCTTCATATACATGTGGTAGTTGTCTTATGATTTAAAGTTAGTTAAAGTACTAACGGACTCGTCTTTTTGCCTTAGATCTGCAAACTCTTAATATATTAGGACAAAAATGGTATTCATCTTCTCAGTCAACCCTTACATATAATGTGTCACGATAGTCCACCCGAGAGCAGTTTTCCGTCTCTTCCATACCCCAGCTCTTTACCATAAGCAAAAAAAAAGAAAAAAAACCGCCCACTTGTCCAAATTGAAAGCATTTGCGGACGATAAATGCATAATGTGGCTTAAATTGTGGAATTTGTCTTTGAAAAGATAGAAAACCTTATGGGCAAAAATGGAAAATGCTTTCCAGCATTTTCTTCTTTTCCAACATTTTTTTTTCAAATGCCTTTTTTTCCTTAGGGCTGCTAAACCCTTATCCTGTTATATAAGTAAAATGAAACTTTCAAGTCGATAGTAAAAACTCAAATCTTTCTATTTCAAAATTATTTTTAGTGGAAAAGATATCTCCTTATCGGACATTTTAGAGCCGAGATCAGACTGCGCGTTCTGTGCAGTCTGATCTTGATCTACACTGTCTGCAAAATGCCTTTGGGTCGCATTTAGCACCCTGTGGGTTAAAAAGGGGAATGTGTGTTAAAAAGTTAACTCTTTACCAAATGAGACAATTTTAGACTGGTCCAAATTGAAAGCATTTGCAGACGACAATATAAATGTTATTGAAAAATTGAAATTTGTTCTGGGAAGGGTAGAAAATAATGTGGGAAAAGGAGAAAATGCTGGTTACCAGCATTTTCTCCTTTTCCCACAATGTTTTCAAAAGGCCTCTTTTACATGGTCGTTAAAAGTCGGGATTGTATGGTAAAGAGTTAAAGATTCAATACTTTACTTGTGTGCACTGGTTCTTTAAGTTTGCAATTCGATGCCTTAGA
Organism: Tridacna gigas; assembly: GCA_945859785.2. Taxonomy (NCBI): domain Eukaryota; kingdom Metazoa; phylum Mollusca; class Bivalvia; order Cardiida; family Cardiidae; genus Tridacna; species Tridacna gigas. The sequence goes on along the minus strand of OX244029.2, from coordinate 35,554,190 downwards.
ATAATAAGTAAAAAATACCGTTTTGAGAAAACTAGAAAAAAACAACAACGACAAAACATTGTTATTACTTCTATAATCTTTCAATTATGGCCCCTTTAAGGGCCTGTTGTGATCAATATAACATGGTCCGATTTCTGTGAAATTTCCATAGAATTATAGAGCTTAACTTTTAACCAAACGGCTTTGATTTAGATCTATCCAAATTGAACGCCTTTGCAGACGCCAAAATGTTGCTAAAATAATGGAATTTGTCTCTGAAAAGGCTAGAACACACTTTGGGAGAAAATGCTGTATACCAGTATTTTCTCCTTTTTACCACAATGTTTTGAAACGCCTTCTCTATCATGGTCGTTAAAACTCGGGATTGTGTGGCAAAGGGTTAAAAGGTTCTTCCCAAATATGTATGAATCATATTAAGTCATATGTAACACTTTCGACTGCATTATTCTAAGGCATATAGAGCTTTTATTTAACACTCGAACTCTTATCCTGCTAAATAAGTTAACGTTCAAGCCGATACTAAAAACCCGAAAAAAATGGTATTTCCAACTTATCATTTTTTTCTTTTTTTTTTTTGAGAAAAATATCTCCTTATCGGACAGTGTAGAATCGAGATCAGACTGCACGTTCTGTGAAGTCTGATCTTGATCTACACTGTCCGCGAAGGCAACTACAGTTGTGAAAGGTGCTTTAAAGGATACTATTGAGATAAAGTTCAGATGAAAGAGATGGTTTAACAAAGTCATCAATTCAATTCTACAACTTCGGGTCTCATAGATCAGGGCCCGTATTCATAAAAAATCCTTAAGTATGACTACACCCTAGGTATCATGTCTTATACTTAAGTTTGAATTCTAAAACCTACCTAAGTATAATACCTAGCTTAGTATAATACCTAGGTTTAGGCATCAGGCATAACTTTTCCCGGCCAGTCGTTGTTATGGTATTATATATGATTTCAAACACAACCATGGAAGTTTTTTGTGATTTGGAGTAGAGTCAGCGCACTGAAAAGTGACAAGTTCACTGTCGAGCCATACTGTTCAAATAGCTGTTAAGAGAAAGCCTGTGAAGAACCAAGTATCATACTGACGACTTCCTGGAGGTGTCGCAAAGATAAGTGCCATTTTGAGCATTACAGATTAGGTAAGTATTATAATGAATTTAACTTAGGTATTAAACTTGAGTTAGGTAAGAACATAAGTATCATACTTTTACTTAAGTACGGGCCCAGGGCGGTAAGTTCCGTTTAAAGCTTTAAACATACCTGTGTTCGAATCCACATTGTTGTCCTTGCTTTTTGGATCCCCCTGGCCGAAATGGCCATTGCAAGCTGAAACATCCAAGTTAATTTATAAAAATGGCCAACAGGAACAGCAGCAGCAATAACAACAACAACACAAAGGACAACAACAAAGCTGGACTTTAAATCATCGTATAACACACAACTCTGGTAATTACAGTTAAAAGTCGGTACATTATTGTAAAACTGTAGTATAATAATGATAATATTTATTTATTTATTTATTTATTTAATCACTCTATTTCCTCCCACTGGGGATTAATAAGTAAATAGAATATAGAAAAATAATGAAACAGTGAGAACAAAAACTTCGACATAGACGATAAGAAATTACGACTAAGCGTTTTAAATGTATTCAATTAATATTATCTACAAGGAAAACTGAGTTGTTAATATAATAATAATAATAATAATAATAATAATTGTCTTTGAAACTAGTTTTGTTTCGATGAGACAAAAAAAAAAAAAGCAAAGATACGCATAAGAACAAAAATTACCTTGACTTTTTATCCGATAGGGAAGCAACACTATACTAACAAATAACACTAGCGGCAAACGTAGACCCATATTAATAAAATGGTCTAACAGTTAGCGCATCCCGCTCTTTTATAGTCTACGTAGTGAAGGGCAATTCCGACCTTTTGTGTCTCGCACAATAATGAAGAAATCACAGTGTTTGAATAATATTTCAATGCCATTTAAATTCACTAGTCTAGATATTGTGTATAATGTGTGTAAACTAGAATAGTCGCAAGCCGAAGACAGTATCCTCAATCACTTGATCTGACACTGATACAAACGGCGATAACATAGAAACCAAAAGACGACGAATTGTAACGAAAATTGCAGCTTCATAACCTCGCGTGGTGCTCCATTCAAATTTCAGGCAAAGTATGTCATAACTGGATGGACAGCAAGGCTAAACATTTGCATATCTTAAAGATATGAAACAAGAACTTAAAGGATATACTTATCGAGTTAAAAAGATCTCTCCTAGAGCTTAGAATACAAAACTCGACTGAACAAATGAAGCAATCAATGAACTAAAAAAGCGAGATGAAAAATTTGAGAGAGTAAACCATGGAGCTATAGTCCGACCGTAGAACGGCCGGCTAATGAAACAATTGGCAATTATGAGGAGAGAGAGATGATACTGTACAAGATATGAACCCTTCTCTGCGAAAAAGTAGTGTACCGGTAATACATCTGCAAAAAGTATCCGGACTCATGTCAGCTTGCACAATCCTCGAAACGTTTTGCTATATTAGTAAATTTTCTGTTTGTCAGAGACCTGTTCTACCTAATGATTCAGTCAGCTTTCAGACAAAATGGATCCATCTTATGTGATGACTTGCTTGGTATAATATTAGTTGTCCGGTCAGGTGGCAAGGCACTTGGAAACTTGTTCACGGCCGTGAATAAGTTTCCAAGTGCCCTGCCACCTGACCTGACGACGAATTTATTATACTGCAAAGTTAAAGCATTCCAGCGTGTATTCAAGTGAAAATTCCCTGTTTTATGGTCTCACAAATCGAGTACGCCTACGAAATCGAATTTCCCTTCTAAGTACCCAAACACATTGATAAATGACGTCACTGAAAACTAGGTAAAACGTACCACAGGCCTTTGAAACTCCATTGGTCCATCAAGGAACACTAAAATTTTCCTTGCTCGACCATCGAACACATTTGCACATTGGTGCATCACCTGTATATCACGGAACACTCAAATTTTCATTTACACCGTTACTATAAATAGTACATTGGCGACTGCCTCTACATTGTATATAATAAGACAAGGTGTGCAACGAAATCGAAGAAAATTTTACCCCTGTTCCCTTTCAGAAATAATATTTCACCAAAAACGAAAAAATACAAAAAGTTACCGTTGCACATGGGTTGACAAATGATTTTTCTTGTGTACCCTGACCTTTAAATGTTCCAAATGGCTCTTGCGATCAAGCAATAGCTTTGATCTTAGAAAATTTAAAAAGATTCTACATTTTCCCGATCGCCATTCGCTGACGTCACAGAATTCATTATGACGCATTGAATTATAACTCACGTGAATTTATTATCAAAAGATGCGCCAAAGTCCTTGACCAATGAACGGTAAATACACATTTGGAAATATGCAACATGGAAGATGAAAATCGTGATATTGGATTAGATGAAAAGATAAATTATAACAGACGAAATATTAATTTAAAAATTTCATCGATATATCAACAAAAAAATTTTAGATCGTTGTTTGAAAAAAATATTTTAGTTATATTTCGCTGCGGGATAATAATTTGTGTGACGTCAGCGCATGGCGATCCGGAAAATGTGGAAGCTTTTTAAAAAAAAATTAGATCAGAGCTACTGCTTGATGGCAAGAGCCATTTGGAACTTTTGAAGGTCGGAGTAGATAAGAAAAATCATTTGTGAACACATCTGCAACGGTAACTAGGTTTCATTTTCCGTTTTCGGTTAGATATCACCTCTGAAAGGGAAAAGGGGTAAAAAATTTCTTCGATTTCGTTGCACACCTTGTCCTACTATAAAAGATGTAGAGGCAGTCGCTGATGTGCTATTTATAGTAACGGTGTCCGCTAAGGAAAATTTAATTTTCAGGTGATAGACTAACGGAATTTCAGTCGCCTGAAGTTGGATAGTACGGAATACCGTTAGGGCCATCGCCTTTAAATGTGTTAATTTGAAACGCGATACTCGATAGTACGATGATGATAATGCGAAATCACGATAGTACGATGATGAAAACATGATAGTACGATGATGATAACGCGATATTACGATGGTGAAAACGTGACATTACGATAATACGATGATGATAGTGCGATATAATATCGTGTTTTAACTATCGTACTGTCTCGTTTTCACCATCGTATTGTCGTATTGTCGCGTTTTCATCATCTTAGTATCGTAGCATCGCGTTATGACCATCGTAGTATCGTGTTTTCACCATCGTACTTTCGCGTTTTCACCATCGTACTATCGTATTTTCATCATCGTACTATGGTGTTTTCACCATCGTACTATCGTGTTTTCATCATCTTGCTATCGTGTTTTCATCATCGTTTTTTCGTGTTTTCACCATCGTACTATTGTGTTTTCATCATCGTGCTGTCGTGTTTTCACCATCGTACTTTTGCGTTTTCACCATCGTACTATCTTGTTTTCATTATCGCACTGTCGCATTATCACCATCGTACTATCGTGTTATCATCATCGTACTATCGCCTTCCGGTGCGCATGCGCATACACATTCATAGGCGATTGCCCCAACGGTATTCCGTACTCATCATCTGTCATGTAATAACCTCTAAGAATCAGACTGCATAAAATATGCAGTTTGATCTTTAATGTCCATTTTGTTTATTGGCAATCTAAAAGTTAAAAATAAATGTTTTTTTTTTCAACTCACAGAGAGCTTGACTGGACATTTACTCTCACGTTACTAATGGACGAAACTTTATACTTGTCTAAACTGAAAGCATTTGCAGACGACAAATTTATTGTGGTTCAGATGGACATATCTGTCTTAGAACGGGTAAAAAATGTTATGGGAAAAGGAAAAATATGCTGGTCACCAGCATTTTTTCCTTTTCCCACAATGGTTTCCAAATCCTTATTTCTAAGGATCATTTAAACTCGGGATTTTGTAGTACTTAAAGAAGTGAAATCGACATTGTAGGTCAAGATCAGACTGCAACGGACATGCTTAGTGATCTTGAATCTTCATTCTTGGATATTCTGTGAGACATTACGTGAGATGGGACAGTTTGAGCCAAAATACCCCACAACACACCGGACGGTGTAGAATTATATCGCACTATACGTTTTGTTGAGTTCCATCTTAAGTTTTTATCAAACGACAAAAATTTTGACTTGATCAAATAGAACGTATTTGCGGACGACAACTAAAATGTAGCTCAAAATCTTACTTCTGTCCTATATAGGGTAGAAAAAAAATGTGGGAACTAGAGAAAATGCTGGTTATCAGCTTCGAAATGATATTCTGCAATGTACTGGTAAATGAAACTCCAAGAAATCATTGATAGGTGCACTGGCCGTCGCAATATAGCTGAAATAATGTTGAAAACGGCATTAAATACTAAATAAACAAACCGCACATTCTTTGGCTATAAAAATAATTTGAAAATAGACACTTCAAAGTTTGGCAAATGGAAAACGTCAAATAACACCTATTTTCCCAGCGAAACTGATTATCCTGCCGAATTTAAATTGTTGGCGATTACACAGATTTCAATTGGTTAAATGGCAACGGATGGAGTTTCGTTGACAGAAATAAATGATAGAGTAACGGAGAATGCAGAGCAGGATCAGACTGCACGTACATGCAGGCTGATCTTGTTCTACACTCTCCGCAAAATAAATCTATTATTGCAATCGGCAGGATAAGGACTAATGCGCTAATCTTCTTATATTTCTACAAACAAACAAGTTAATCTTTCCCCCCACAACAACACAGATTTAAGGATCTTAAAGAAGAAGGTTTTTGCAAACCTTGAGAGAAATAAGAAAATGCTGGTAACCAGAATTTTTAAATTTTCCCTTAAAGTTTTCTGCGTTGCCAAAAAAATGCAGTTTAGTAGAGTTATACGGAATACCGTTAGGGCAAACACCTTTGAACGTGTATGCGCATGCGCACTGGAAGGCGATAGTACGATGGTGAAAACGCAAAAGTACGATGGTGATAACGCGACAGTACGATGATGAAAATACGATAGTGCGATGGTGAAAACGCGATAGAACGATGGTGATAACACGACGGTACGATGATGAAATCACGATAGTACGATGGTGATAACGCGATACTACGATACTACGATGATGAAAACGCGACAGTACGATGGTGAAAACTCGAAATTATATCGCAGTATCATCATCGCACTATCGTATTGTTGTATTTTCACCATCGAAGTATCGCGTTATCGTCATCGTACTGTCGCGTTTTCATCATCGTAGTTTCGTGATTTCGCATTATCATCATCGTACTATCGAGTATCGCGTTTTAAATTAGCACATTCAAAGCTGATGGCCCTAACGGTATTCCGTAGGATATTGCGTTGAAGTGTATAAGTGTCTACAGGGCTTCTGACAGGGAAACTGTGCAGTATCCTGGGAGCTGCCAGAACGGACACAGAATGCAACCTTGAACTTAGCAAGGCCCTTTATATTCCACTCTCTGTAAATGATTTTTGCTTAGTTATAAGAGATGTAACCTTTATCAACGGTAACAGCGCAGTTGCTTTGGCAACTTTTTTCTGCATTCGTGTTCGCAAGCTGTTCAGATTCAGGTAATTAAATTCAAAGACAAACAATGAGCCACGCTCTGCGAAAAGGGGCTTTAATGCACCTGCAAACTGTATTGATCCATATCAGCCTGCGCAGTCCGCACAGGCTGACACGCCTCGAAACTTTATGCCAGTTGTAAATTTTCTGTATGTCCGAGGACGATTCTGCCTAATAAATTAGTCGGTCGTTAGACAAAATTGATTTTATTGATCCATAAGTTTGTGATGAGTTGCCAATGAGTTGCTAGGTTTAATACATAATGCAGATGCATTAATTAGAATGATATCTTTGAATAGTTAAAAGAAAATTTATCTATTAAAAATGTTCAAGCCGTTAAAGCATTAAACAAGATGACCGCTAGACTTTGAATTACAAAAAAAAAAAAAAAAACCGCTAGACTTTGAATTACAAAAAAAAAAAAAAAAAACCTTTCACAACTTCTCAACTTCTTATATTGTAGCAGGATTTAAAAATAATTTCACGTCTTTACCATAATTGCTCATAATTTCTTCTCATCAAGATGGTCGCCAGCGATACTACTAATGATAATAATCATAATGATAATTCAGACAGCTTTTCCTGTTGAACGTTCATATCTACTTTTAAAATACGAGTTTTTTTTCAAACGATTGTTTTTATGTTTGTTGTGAGTGTTGTGTGTGTTTCGTTTTTATACATGTATATGGTTTTTATTATTTCTTCAGAGAATGAATGCATTTTTTGGCATTTCTTTCTGGACTATTTTTTGTTAGTGACTTGGCAAAGAGGCATGGTCTATCACCAGTGAGGGCCTAGACTCACAGCCATTTTCTGAGGGCTGATGTGTTTGAAGAGGAATAGCGAAAAAGTTAATTTCTCATGATGCCATTTTCTTCACCATTTTGTGAAGGACATTTGACACGTATTTGATAGAAATAAAAACTGCTAGGCTCCCGCTTCGTCAGGAAATCAACGGCAGCCAGTCGAAGAGAGTGATTTTTATTCTATTTTCAATGAACCAAAAAGTTAACGGTGTGACACCTTATACGGACGAGGTTAGATGTAGGTACGGAATCGGCTGAGTTGTGACGGGTGAGGCAGCACCAAGAGAATATGCGGATTTCTGTATTTAACCATTTACCAAAAGTCCGAACTTGAACGTCCCTGAGGAGAAAAAAGCTTTCGAAAACATTGTGGAAAAAGGAGGAAAAAGGAGAAAATGCTGGAAACCAGTATTTTCGCCATTTCTCTCAAAGCTTTTTACATTCCCAAAGTTTAATTTGAATATCATCTTTGTCTTGTTGATAAAAGATTTCGGTCCTCGATTCGTTCACTTAAGCTTGTATAAACCTGCGAAAGTCAAGATACAGTCCTGAGTAGTATGACATGTTAGGCTATCAGTTCAACTTTATCTACGTTTTCCATACATGTGCATGACAACTGATAATGGCCTATCAGTAGTAACAGGAAGTGAAAGACCATCCTGAACGGTGTTTTATAATCCCTGAAAACTGACAATACATTATATTTTCATCTGACTGACGAGGAAAGTAATTTTGCTCAAGTAAAAAGAGAATAAAGTACTGATCAACTATTTTAAAGGTTGGTTAAACATTTTTGTTTTTGTTCGGAATTGACTTGCTTCGCTTTTAAAGGTCCTTCGAAATTCAGTCAGGTAAATAGAGGATGTTGTGTTATTATCATTTATTCCATTTCATATGCATGCCGATTTATGTGTCGTATACAGAACTGGCACTTATCAAACGACATTCTTTGAATTTACTGGGCCACTATACCTAACCTTTAAATATGAGTAGTTATATAATTGCCGATTCTAATGCGATCTGCCCGGTTTGCCGAAAAACGCATTTTTCTTTTTTTTAACTCTAAAAACCCCATCACCCAAATAAAATTTTCTTACTCCCCAAGGCAGCAGTAAGAAAATTGTGTTTCCCCTTCCTTAAATTAAATTTCTTTTCCAAAAAAAATATAAAAAATCTTTTTTAAAAACATTTTCTCCTAACTTCAACTTTTTTCTTTTCCAAAAAAAAAAAAAAAAAAAAAAAAAAATTTTTCTTAAACATTTTTCCCTAACTTCAACTTTTCTAAAAAAAATTTTTTTTTTTTTTTTTTTTTTTCGCTAACCAACCAAAGATGATCAAATTGCCCCATCATCTCAATATCCCACTTTCCCACACCACCGACTGATCCCCCCATCAGTCAATTATCTCAGGCAATCATATTTACGCTCATGCTTACGCTCAGGCAATCATAATACAGCGAATGAAATTTTCTTACTCCCCAAGGTAGCAGTAAGGAAATTGCAATGATAAAAAATTGAAAACGGTTTTGATATGAAACAAAATATATTGTGGAGAAGATGACAGAGGAAGAAATTAGAGAATTAGAAAGAAAAGAAATAGAAAGAAAAGCAATGGAGTTTAAAGAAGAACTTAGATTTTATGAAGAAAGAGGAACATATCGAGGTTCTAATACTTATTTTGCCTCTAAATTTTTAAAGAAAGCTACCAATTTAGTTAAAGAGAATGTTGGAGAGGAGTATCATGCTGACATAGAAAGGAGAGAAAAAAGATATTTAAAAGAAGCAAAAGATCATTATTTTTTAATAGAGAGAGGAGAACAAAAAATAGAAACTATTGCATTTGAATGTTTAAATGGAATGTATGTTATCTATAATATAGATAAAAAAACTAGAAGAGAAATCCATGACGAGTTTTTAGAGTATTTATCTAAAAATAAACGAAAGTATAGTCTTAATATGATATAAATATTTAACCTCTGTAAGGTTAAATATTTTTACTTTGAAATCCTATGATGCCTTAAAGCTAAAGTATTTACCCCATCTTCTAAAATATATCTTTTGTCATCATTTGCACTTAATGCGATTTTATTAACTTCTTCCGTAAAAACATTATGTTCGTAACTTCTAATGACATTCATCTTTCTATAATGATTTTTCTTTGTTTGTAAACAATCTAAATAATCATTATGAGTAATATCATTTGCAATCACATTCTTCTATACCCCCTTACATTTTTTACTTTCATCAATAAATCGTTTCTTTAAATATTCTCCAACAATTTTTCTTAAACCAGGTTTTTTTATTTTAGGTAATAAATTATCAACAAAATCTTCATAAGTAAGATATTCATCTCCAGTCATTCTTAAATAACTTTTAGTTTTAAAACTATACAACTTTGCTCTTAACCCTACAAACTCTAATATCTCTTTTCCATTTGTTTCATCCTTAAACATTCCTATTACCTTTTTATTTTCTCCAACAGCAATTCCAGAAGGGTGACCTTTAGGATAATCACTAGTATCAAACTTATCTTTCACATCATTTGATATATCCTTATAGAAATCTTCCGTTTCAATCTCATACATTAAACTATCTGTATCAGTAAACAACAACTTTGCTTTTTCTCCATACTTTGGTTTAATATATCTATAATGAAAGTCATACATTACAGTTTTACTTAAGTCGAGAATACTCATCCCTAAGTAAATAGGTTTATTAAATACTATCTGTGTTTTACCCATATGAATAGATATCAAGTTCTCATTAAAGATCTTACAATGCTTAAAGTTTGGTTTATTTACAAACCTTCTTGCTGACTTTCTATTTCTAACGAGTCTAACATTTACTCGTTTTCTTAAATTTTCCATTGTCTTTCCAAACACAGAGTTATTCATCAACTTAAAAAAGTCCTTTTCAAAGTTATTTGTAGCCATTGCTCTAAGTCTAGTATTTAAGTCAATATATTCTTTTAACCAAGCGCTTTCCGTAAACTTAATTCCACTATGAATCTTCTTTAGTTTTACACCTAAAGACATATACTGGATTAGATTTCTGTAATGGATAATATACTTCTTTTTATCACCTAAATTTGGGATTAGTTTACCAACCCTATTAACCTTAATGTTTTCTGGTGCAAGAGGATAATCATTAAAATAATCATGTAACTCTTTAGGAACCTCTAAATCTACCTCTAAAATACAAGGATACTTTTTCCAATCTATCATCTGCTTTTCAGTCATCCAAGAAAAGTTACCAGTAGGAAGCTTCATACTCATTGCTGCACCATACAAGTTATTTGCATCTAAATACTTAATATACCTTCTGGGTAAATTAGGATCATACTTTTTGCCCATGTATTTATTATTTGCCCTTGCATATCTTTTACTAATCATTGAAATTCCACCTCTGATACCCCTTTCAATCATTAAAAACATAGTTTTATCCGTTAATAGATCCAACTTAACACCAGTTATCTTTAATGCCGCATCCCAAGCCAAACCTGGGGCCGTATAGTACCACACAGGATCTAAATTATAATTCTCAAAGCAAACCTTTCTAAAGTTCTCAAAAACATCAGCTAAGAGTAAAACATCTGTCTTAATGTAAAGATCATGATAATCCTCAATAGTTTTTATACCAAAAGTTTTCCATACTTTTAAAGGGTGTAAATAGTCTTTATTCTTAATTCCCTCTCCTGTAAGTTTAGAGTAAAATGCTTTTTTCGGGGGGAGTTGTGTTTCTTCTAACCTTTTTAAAGAATCAATATATTCATACGGATATACCCCCTTTCTACGAAGAAGATTAAACTCTTCTCCTTGAAAAAATTTACTAAAGTTTACAAGTTGATCATCACTTAGATTTTTAACTAAACTATCTAAACTTGCTGCCATAAATTTAAAGCTATCTAAGAACCTAATATCGACTGTTTTGTTTTTATAACTTTTTGTTTTTTTTATCATAGTATTGGCCAACAACAGACTTCTTAGTAAAGCTAATATACTTTTCTTCATTGTTAGGGATTACATTGATTTCACCTTCGCTTACACCAAGATTCTTTATAAATAGATGACTGTCATAACCTGATAGATTATGAAAGAAGACTGGAATAAAGTTAGGTTTTCGAAATTTAAGATTGCATGTTCTATGAGCAGTCCCTCTATATTTACCGGTAAAGTGACAATGGTCTCTTACTTTTTCTCCTTTGTATTTTTTCTTTTTTGTATTTACATTCTCATCTTCATCATCTTTATCATCATCTTCTTCATCTTCATCATCATCTTCTTCTTCTTTTGGTTCTTCAAACCCTTCTTTACAAATATGACACACTTTTGCTTCATTAAAGAGCTTTTGATCTTCTTCTGTAAATATCATCTCTTTAGCTGGTAAATTATAAAACTCTTTAGCCACATTTTCTATAGCTTCTACAAACTTTTCTGATGTTTTTTTTTCCCGTATACTGTTTTAACATTGATTTATAAACATTTTCATCAAAGCATTTAACATAGAAACAATATCCAGATGGTTCGTGACTTTGATATTTTAATGTATAACTTTTGCTTGGATCAGGTGTAGTCGTATCCATTGCTTTAATGTATGACTCAAAATCGGCATAAATAACAATAGGAAACCATTGTGTTTTAATACAATTTTTAAACTCAATGAAAGAACCTTTTTCAGGCATTTTTATTCTTACCGCATCATGATCATAGCAATACTCTTGATGTCGTTCTAATATATCCTCGCTCGTACAATGGTTTAAACAATTCCAACAATAGAAAAGCTTATGCCCATTTTTTGACAACTTAGAAGATAATAAAGCGCTTGGATTTTTAACTAAAACGTAATGGCTATTTCCAAAGTAATCAGTTATTAATAAAAGAACTACTAAATGCTCTCTCTTAAAGGTTCGCTGATTTCTAATAGGATAAACTCCTGTTTCATTATCATAGCCTAAAACAACGATAGTAATTGTTGGATTTTGTGTTTCAAACCTATCTATATCTTTAATCTTAACAGGATACTCTATTCCATCCATATTTAATTCTTTTACTCGCTCTTTTAATTCTGAGTCTACCTTTTCTGGATTAACCTTTTTAGGATAGATTTTTCTTGCTACACAATATGCAAAGCACATACTATCTTTTTCATTCTTAATATTAATAAGTCCATTATTGTTATTTCTTCCTTTACCATTCCTTAAGCCTTCTGGCAAAGGCATCCATGAACCAGGTAAATCTTCTGCTAATGGCGCATATTCTGTAACATACAAAGTTAAAGAAATAACTCTAACAAAACTCCAACCACTTCCTTCATTCGTGAATCTATCTAAGTTTCTCATAACTCGTTCTACCATTTTATCATATAACTCATCTACATTGGTTTCTCTTAGATTGATTTCATGATACGATCTAAATGGTCTTTCTACTATTACATAATCACCGCCGTAACGTTGAAGTTCGCATTGGAAACTCAACATAACTTTTGTGTTTCTGTTATTTCTTAAAAATGTTGTGATTGAAGGTCTGGATGCCTCTAAAAAATCAATCAGCCCATATCCTCTTGCCCCATCTATTACATGCTGTGTCGTAAAATTTCTAAATGCGGATACCTCTTCTCTTAACTCGAAAGTATGCCTCCTTTGCGGTGGGCTCCATGGTCGCGGCGGTTCTCTAACTGGCGGCGGTCCCTCTGGTGGTGGTGGTGGAGGCTGATATCTTCTCGGATAATGTCGTCTCAAATTAGAAGTGATTTCATCTAAAACTCTAGGGACTTGCTCTTCTCTGACACTACCAGTCAACCAATTAGTACAATCGGTTATCCCCCCTCTAACACCTTCTGGAATTATTGATCTACTTAATCTTCCGATATTTCTAAATATGGAACTCATGTTTTATTATAAAAAAACTAAATTCTTTAACTCAAATCTTATTATGAATTTTCTCTTCATAATACGATTATTGAATGCTTATTTTATATTTATCGTTCCAAACTCTTCCATTCCAGTTTCCGATCGTTTGAGGAGATTTATCTATAAATTTACCCGCCTTATACATTGATGGAAAACTCTTGCATTCCCCCGTTTCAACATCCTCTAAAGTAACCTGTCTCGGGTTTTTTAAAATCGTCTTTAATTGATCATAATTTATTAACTCATTGTTTTTATTTCTTTCTCTTTTCTTTTTCTGCGTCTTAATTTCCTCTTCAGGATATAGCCCATGCTCTTTTACTACATCGGCTAATTTCTTTTTAGTCCAGTAAGAGTAAAACTTTATACCATTATCTTTTAAAATCTTTTTTAAATCAACGGCCTTTATCATTTATATATCAAGAAAAATTACTTAATATACTACACTCATTTTATTCCGTCACTCTGGAAGTTAGTCAACCTATCACTAAGTAAAACCGCATATGCTAAGGTTCCAGCAGGAGGATTTACATCAAATGTTGCCTTAATATGAATATCAGTTACGGAATATTTTAACTTTTCGCTTTGCTTCGATACATCAAACACAAACAAAAGAAAGAGAGTTTTATAATCTGAAGGAGTAATATTTGGGTTTGATACTAATTCATCCATGTTAAAGAACTTTTTTCTAAACAAAGCAGCCTCGCCATATATTCTACTAATATGATTGGTGCGAAAATCTATATCAAAATCAGTAGTCGGATATTTTCTTGAGCCTAACGCTACATGAATATTTTTAACTCCTAAGTTGTCAAATATAGCAGGGTTTTGTTCTTGGTCATCGCTTTTTCCAGTTTGAAAACCAACAATTAAAAAACGCGGCACCTCAGGAGATGATTTGGATGATAGCCTCCAAGTAAAGCCTGTTGAAGCCGGAACCATAATAGAGTCACTTTGTATCATTCTATACCCAACTGGAAATTTTTCTTTCTTTTCTATATGAAGTTCGAGTTTATTACCAATTTCCGGCTCTACATGAGGTATAAACCAAGATACTTTACTTAATACAACTCTACCAGGTTCATGTCTGTTGTTACCTCCAACAACTGCCGGAATCGCTCTAAAAATTGCATCACTGTCATGATTTCTTGTTAATGTTAAAGTTTGTTTCATGCTATACAAAACTTTGGTGTAATCTTCACAAAAACCAAATATATGTTTTAAAGGAATCCTAAAACTAAATGTTCCAGCTGGGTCTGAACTAAGGATATATTTTCTTCTTACAGCAAAACCGGTATTATCAGTATGTGCATCATCTCTGGTATCCTTATACCACAGTTGGTTTAATCCTTGTGATTTAGAAAAGTCGTCCGGATATTTTAACAGCCCAAGCATTGTTGTAACCTGACCGGGATAATTAATGGATTCTATTTCCTGCCCACTAAGTTGGTATCTAATATTTTTAAACAGATACATCAAGCCGTTGTTTGTTAATGTAACCAAATCCTCATTTTGAACGTAAGAAGGATTTGCAGCAACAAGAGATTCTTTTAACAATCTTCCTTCGATTTGTAAGTATGATTCTGAAGGATGATAAAAAATATCTTGAGTTTCGATATCAATCCTAATATTTCCTCCAGAGTTGTTTAGATTAGTTCCTACAATAGGTAGATACTCATGATATTCATACTCATCAATACTATCATCTTTTATAATTGATGCTTTTATGCCTAATATGTCCATTTTATATATGCAATTATAATTTTTTAAATTAAAATTATAATTGAGTCGATATTTTTAATATTCTAACCATAGCTGTGGAAATGATTTGTTTTCATCATTTACAAAAACACCCTTAAGTTTAATATTTTTAAGTTTTTCTGCAGAATACTTTTTTCTCATTTTAGGATAAATTCTATTTCCGTAAAGAATGGTTACCTTAGGTATATTATTTTCTTCTCAATATTTATTTACATCTTCTTCAAATTCCGTAATAATATCCGCTTTTTCTGGTGGTAATTTTAGAACAATCTTTTTATAATCATAATTTGTATTGGTACTCTCTAAAACTTCGCAATCTTCATTAAGTTTAAAATTTGCAAAAAGAATACTTACCCTTTTTGTATTGTATTTTTTATATTCAGTTATTTTAAATTTTAGCTTTGACATTTTTTTTTATTTAATAATATATAAATTACTTAAATTAAATTGTTTTAATTCCTGAACCGCTATTTAATTTCTTAACTAAATCTTGTATAGCAATAGCACTACCATCTATTAAGGTGTTAAGATTTTGTGATGCAGATTGAGTTGTTGTTGGCTTTGGAGTATATTTTTCTAAAATCTTTTTTAGATTTTGGTGTTAAAGCCTTTTCAACTAACCTCTTTCCGCATCAACAGCGGCACTCTTTCCAACTTCTAATGCCTTCTTTGCTCCTTCCTTAGCAACACTTTTACCAACATCAAGAGCAGAAGATGCAATTTGTTTAGCTGCACTACTTGTAAAGAGTCTCGTTAAAAAATTAACCATGCTATCAAAGATTCCAGCACCACCGTAAGAATAGTTTCTTTTAAATCCTCTTTTTTGTGATGTAATCATTTTATAATAGAGACATTAAATTTTTATAACTCCTTGAGTTAAATATACCCTGCCTTTTTAATTCATCACATATACTTACTAACTAATTTCTTACTCCTGTATTGCCTGCTTCTTTACTTGCCATTAAAAGGTCTAATCTTTCTAATAATGCATTTGGATCGGATGGGATAATGGTAATTCCATCTCCAGTTTTTCCTTCTCTTTCTGCTTTGATTTGATGATAAAGAGGTTTAATAAAAACATTGTATTTAATTCCAGCACTACTTCTTGGGCGTTTGTTTGGATTATTATCATGAAAAATAACATTAGTTTGCCTTAATATTTTTTCATAATTTTCTATATCATCCTTAGAAAAAGTATGTTTTTTACTTGGATTTTTTGACATAATAAGTTCCCATAATCCATCTGTTGCTTTATATTTCTCTGCGCCAATCCAAATATGGTCTCCATCGTAATCAACTATTTTATCGCCTATTTTAAAATTAATACCTTTCCTTTCAATACCAAATGTTGTATCGATTTCATTTCCATATTCTTTTTTTAATGTATTACATTGTCTATCTAAGATTGTAAGTTCTTCTTCCTCTTCCCCAAAATCACTAAGTTCTCTAGGTTCTCCAAGTTCTCTAAGGATTGATAGCGCTGGTGGTGGCAACTCTTTAGGCAACTTTTCAATCCCCTCTTTAATAGGTTTAAGTCCTTCTGTAATCTCCTTTGTTGAAGCTTTTTGCGTTTCTGTAATGGGTTTAAAAAATTTTGAAAGCCCCGTTTGTAATTCGATTTCACCCGTTCTCTCAGCAAGTTGACTATCCCTAATTCTTTTTCTTGTTTCGAGAAAGTCTTTTACAAATTCATCCCTTTTCACAGGATCAGATATTTTTAAAAACGACATTTTTAATACGTAATATAATGTTATATTATGTATTAGTTTTAATCGCTATTTTCAACGTTAGTTAATTCGAGTGAACACGACAACTTAAATTTTGGGCATTTAATCCGCAGTACGATTTTTCTCAACGAGCTTCTGAAAGGACATGCGCGCTTCTTGCCTCCCTTTTTCAATTAATGTTTCTTCGTTTTCAGCAGCTATCTTCTTTTTAAACTTAGATCTTATCTCATTCTTCATGGTTTTATATTTATCCAATTCCTCCATAATTAACTTAAATTCATCATCGGATATATGATTGTCGAGTAATGCTTTTGATATATGCATGGATATTGTGTCAAGTTTGGTATCAGCGATCATTTTTATCTTCTGATGTTTTTCACCTTTACTTCTTGTGGTTCTTACGGTATATTTGCCAATTATAGAAACTAAACCGGTAACAAGGGCTAAAGCTTCTAATGCAATTACCACGGGTATAGCAACTACGGTTGTCAGCAAACCAATTCCTCAGGCACCGCTCACCATTGTCACAGTAATTAAAACTGTATCGATGTTGTCTACTATATTTGCAGTTCTAAAATATTTTTTTGCGAGAGCATCTCTCTTTTGAACTTCACTTTCAAGGAAAGACTGAACTTCTGATATCTTTTTTAAACGGTATGAATGTCCATTGTCATCATTCATTAAAGGAGCATTTGGTGTAATACGTTCATTTGATAAGCTCGGATATATCTTTTCTTTCATCTCCATTTTTAATTAGAGAGATATTTTTTTAAAGCGTATAGCAAACGTGACACAAAAATTCGCTCTCCTCAATTCTTAGTAAATTACTCGAGTTGTTCGTAATAGTAATGACAATATCATCAGTATCATTAAGAATAACTTCATTCGATAAACTTAAGAGCTTTAATTTTAAATTATAAGACAAAGAGGTTAAAACGACGCCCCTACTCATTATAAAGCCAAAACCTAATGACAATGACTTTGTTTCTCCCGGTCCAAGCAAAAGAGGCTGTTGAGCAAAGATTTCCCAAAGAACAGGATTAACCTTTTTAGGTGGATGCTTAACTTTAAACGGTTTCCAAAAAATCGTTTTCGGTTGTACTATTTTAGGCTTAACTCCAAATTTATAAACGTTCATATCTTTTTTATTTATAATATTGCACCTAATATAGGAATATTAGTAAATGGGCTATTAGGACCTAAAAAAAGTCCATTTCCATCATAAAACTTTCCTCCTTGTTTTAAATATAATCCATCCCCTGTGGGAAATCCTTTACCTTTGGCTGGCCTGAGGTAAAGACCTTTCCCATCAGTTTCTACTTGACAAACACATCCACCTTTTTTAAGGTAAAGACCCGACCCCATCGCTTTCTGTACTCCAGATGATGCTAAGCCTGATAAAGCGCCAACGCCTAAAGCCGGTAAAACGGTTCTCGCTAATGTAGGTAAAACTGACGACGCTAATCCGGCTAACATTCCAAGGAAGCCGCCTTCTACTTTCATGTTATGTTTAAGTTGTTTTTGTGTCATTTTAATCGTGACTCCTCTTCCAGATCCGTAAGCTTTCGCCATTTTCTTTGCCTGACTTTGAGTTATAGCCACGACATCATTACCTTCTAAATCGCTATGATTTAAACGAATACTTACCGGACATTTGTTTTTTAAAGCGTGTTTAAGTTTCTCTTTTTGTCCATCCGATATATTTAATTTTACTGTAGTATATTCCGTCATTTTATATTTATCTCGCTTCTCTTATATGTAATCTGATCGTTAAATTTTCTCCCCTAAGGTTTAGCGAATTTCCATCTTGGTCAGTAATTGATACATTAAGATTATCTATTTTATCTGATGTTAATGGTAGATAAACTAGATTTACCGGATTCTCTATTATTTTATACCCCGGAGAAACATTTGGGAAGAAAGAATAAATAGTGTTTTTAGTCGAACCATTAACATAACTTCCAGAGATAATATCGATATTGACGAGTAAACTATTTATGGAAAGAATGTTTACTACATTTTCTGATTCATGAAATCCCTGTACATATTTAGCGTGAGTAAATCCTAATACTTTACTGATAGAAGTTGGCTGGTTAAAATCTACTTGATAACCATTTTCGAAAGTAAGAACAGACTTGAGGGTATTAGTGTTTGCAGAGATATTAATATAATATTCTTCGTTAACTGCGTCATAATGACCTTTTTTCCTCATTTCTTGCTGAATGAAATCATTGATATCAACGAGGTCATAACTTCCTTCTGGAATTTTTATTTTCTCCCATGAAGCGCCATTGTCGGGAGAATAAACGAGAGTATCATTTCTAGAATCGATATTTGGGAAAGAGTAGTAAGTTTCGAGATTAACCAACGCTACTTCATATTCTTTATCCTTTTCTAATTGAAGTGGTGGAGTAACTCTCGTGTTGAAACTCGTTTTGTTGCTGCTTACTATGATTTGAAATGATGTTTTGTGGTCAGTGTTTTTAACGATTTTCTCTAAAAGTTCTTCCATCTTTTAATTTACTAATATATTATTTATAAAAATATATCTTTGGTGTAAGATATATTTTTTTAAAAATTTAATGGTAATCTTCTTGTAATTAATTTTGTAGTACAATAGTTTTCATCAAATAAAAAGTTTATTTTAAATATTTTTTTTTTGCATATACCCACATGTCTCTTCTATATCTTCTATGTTTTCTATTAGTTTTATCTTCCTCTTCAGTCTCAAAAATCTTTCCGCACCTGTTTACATTAGAAAGCAATTCTGAAATGTGCTCTTGTAGAAAAAAAGTGTATATATCTTTTTCATCCATACCTTTAAAACTTTTAGCGTAAGATCTAAACTCACATCCTAGATTTAAAAAATTAACTGTTCTTTTTAAATACCTTAGTGAAACATCTCTGAATTTTTCTTGTAATTCACTCGAAAGATCTCTAGTTTTAAGCAAAATCTCATTTGCGCTTAAATCTTTAATACAAAGATTAGTAAATCCATAAACATTATCTGCTTTTAAAAAACTTCGATTTATTTTTGCCATTCTAGACAATAAAGTGTTTCTCTTCTTAATTTATCTTCATTTTTATACCGACATAGGTAAATAAAAGTTATCAAATCCAATTCTATACTTACCATTACTTTTGTTGTTGCTTAAATCAATGACTATGAATCCATGAGGTTTTTCCCAGGCTTTTTTACAAAATTGGCGGAATTCTTCTTTAGGCATATCATCTCCAACATGATCTCCGTAAATATGATTAAGATTTTTTAAATCTTGTTTAAACAAGCAAATAAAATTAGCGTTTTCCCTAATCGTTTGCCTTGGTAATCTAAAATAATTTTGCGCTAAGTAAAAGCAATCGATATTACTATGTCTTCCTCGTACGTAATAACATTCACATTTATTTTGCTTTTCCAAAAGTAAATCGTCGAATATCATAAGGTTTTTATTTTCAGAGTTTAAATGTCTAGGATCGGGAACGTCGCTTGCATTTTCGAAAAACTGGCAATTTATGTCCGATTTCTTTTTAATCGTTTTTGCCTATTCTTCGACTAAAGCCGTCGGAGAAATATTTCTATCAAAAACTTCTTCTTTCATGTTAAACAACCGCAGGATAAGTTCTTTCGGTATTTTTTCTTCAAACGCTTTTTTAAGTATCCTATATTCCGGTTGAAACAAACTTTTTCCAAAAATGGAAAGATTGTCGTAATCTAACCAATCTGGTCTTAAAAGTAAATTAAGTAAAAGAGTCGTTTTTCCGCATCCAGATTTACCCACGATAACTCCTCTAATGCTTTTGGGTAAAAATGCATGGTTAAATCTTTTTGTCATCGGTTCATTCCAAGATAAATTTACAATGTCCATTTTATATTAAATTAAAAATTATTAATATAAAATGTATTGCGTTAAATGTAAAAAACAAACAGATACAACTGATATAAATTATGTTGTAAGCAAAAATGGAAGAATTATGAAACGTGGTAGGTGTACCGAATGTGGGACAACTAAAACACAATTTATTAAGAAACAAAAAGGCGGATCGTTGTTAAACGAGGCAATTAATAATTTACCGTTTGAAATGCACTTACCAGGTCATAATTTTACGGGGCCAGGTACTAAATTAAAGAAAAGACTCAATCCTGATTTAACACCTAAAAAATGGAGTTTGCCAGTGAATCGCGTCGACAAGTCGGCATATCATCATGATATTTGTTATCTTAAACATAATGATACGGCTACAAGAAATGCTGTTTGTGATCGTAATATGCTTAAAGAGTTAAAGGGTATCTATAATCCAACGATTAGGGAAAGAATGGAATGAGGATTAGTTTCTTCATTAATTGGAACTAAAGCTAAGTTTGGAATGGGAGTTAAAAAAAAAATTTCGACATGTTAAATTTATCGGAAGAATTACATAAACCCGTTAAAAGAAAATTTAAGAAAAGAAGAGTTAGAGTAAATGGTATTGATAGGATATGGGCTATGGATTTAGTAGATATGCAAGCATTTTCTAAACTTAATCGCGGTGTAAAATATCTTCTTTCCGTCATTGATATCTTTTCAAAGTATGGATGGTTAATACCATTAAAAGATAAAACTGGAAAATCTGTTTCTATCGCACTGAAGAACATCTTTAAGGAAAGAAAGCCTGAGAAAATGTGGGTGGATAAAGGTAAAGAGTTTTATAACAAAGAAGTTAAAGACATGGTTGAATTATATTCTACTGAAAACGAGGAAAAATCAAGCGTTGTTGAGAGATGGATTAGAACAATGAAAGAAAAAATGTGGAAATATTTTTCTGCTCACTCGACGAATGTTTATATCGATGTATCACAAGACCTCGTTAAAGAATATAACAACACGAGACATTCTTCTATTAAGATGACACCAGTTGAAGCGAGTAAAAAGAAGAATGAAAATAAAGTTTGGAGAACATTGTATCCCGATTATGATCAAGTAAGAGAAGATATCGAGCCAAAGTTTTCTGTCGGAGACAAAGTAAGGATAAGTAAAAAGAAAAAGACCTTTGAAAAAGGTTATACCACAAGATGGACAGAAGAGATTTTTACAGTTTCAGAAGTAAAACATACATCTCCCATAACATATAAAAGTAAAGACTTAAATGGAGAGGAAATAAAAGGAGCATTTTATGAACCTGAACTTCAAAAAACGAGTCAAGAGTTGTATAGGATAGAAAAGGTTATTAAAAGAGGAAAAAAGAAATCACTCGTAAAGTGGAAAGGTTACCCCGATGAGTTTAATTCGTGGGTTGATAATAGTGCTATCGAAAATATTTAACATATAAAAATGACACATATTTTAATCGATAATGTAACTTTACCAAATAAACTTTTAAGTAATTTCGAGCTTGAGGAAGCGGTAAGTAAATTAAAGATAAAAAACTTTAGGGGAGTATTTTTAAGAGCCACTCTACCTAAGAAAGTAAAAAAACGAGGAATGCGGTATATTAAATTTCGATGACATTAATGGGCCTGGCACACATTGGGTAGCCTGGTATAAAAATGGTAAGACTAAAATCTATTTTGACAGTTATGGTATTCAACCCCCTAATGAATTAAAGATTATTTAAAAAGTCCATTGCATTACAATACCGATCAATTGCAACAATCAGGACAAGTATTTTGCGGTCATTTATGCTTATACATTCTTAAAGAATTATGCTCGGGTAATAAATTCCAAAATATTTTAAATAAACTTTTTTAATATAAAAAAATGCCTGTTGATAAATTTGGGAGAATGGAAGAGGTAAAAACGAGCGGTGATAGTGTGTCACTCGCTTACATAAGTAATAATTTTTTGCGTAAAGATGGAACAACTAGCCTCACCGGTTCTTTAAATATGAATGGTAACACGCTAACCAGGGTCAGTAATCCAGTAAATCCTCAGGATGTAGCCACTAAGAGTTATGTTGATGGTAACTCTGGATTGTTAGATGAAAATGGAGGATACCATATGACAGGATATTTAAACATGGGTTTCAATAAAATAAGAAACATACCCGAACCAGAGGAGCCGAATGAAGCTGTTAATAAGTTTTACGTAGATAATGGAGGAGCTATCAGAAAAAATCAGGATAATAGTTTCACTGCTATTGCAAATATAAATATGCAAGGTGGATATACCTTAACAGATGTTAAAGAACCTTCAGATCCTCAAGATGTGGCAACTAAAAATTATGTTGATGTTAACCGAGCTTTTGTTTATGGCCCTAGAGGTTACATAGCGTCTGCAGATATTTCTATGGGTGGGAAAAGAATTACTAATGTCGCGACGCCCATAGAAAGCCAACAAGTAGCAAATAAGTTTTATGTAGATACTGTTGTTGCTAGCAATGTGGAGGATAAGGCTTTAACAAAAAACCATGTTGGATCCTTTTTAGCATCTGGTAATATAATTATGAATGGTCACTCGATCACTGGTGTACCGAATCCCATCGACCGCGATGCAGTTGCTAATAAAAATTATGTTGATAATGGTGGTGCAATAGTAAAAAATCCTGAAGGTAGTTTTACCGCGGTTGTAGATATTTCTATGGGTAATCGCATAATTAACAACCTCGGTAGACCTTCACAAGATCATCAGGCCGCGAATAAATTTTACGTAGATACCGTTTTTGCTAGCAATGCGGGAAGACTTTTTGATATAGCAAATATCGGGGATGATGTTTTAGCGCGTGGAAATATATATATGCGAGGAAATAGAATTATAAACCTATCCGAACCAGTAGATGAAAAAGATTCGGCAACAAAATCCTATGTGGATAAAAAAAAAACCTATAATAAGCGTGTGTGCCGAAGAACAGGGACCATTAACAGATGGTAATTATGAGTTTTCTTTTGGCAATGGTAGTAGCGGAAGATCTCACGGATTAGGAGGTTATTGTATGTCTGCCCCTGGTAGAATTATAAGAGGAACTTTAATGGTTGCTAAAGGTAATGATATTCTAAAAGAAGAGGCAAAAGTTAATATAGTTATAAATGGAATCGAACAAGCTGACTACTCCATAGTAAAAAAGAAAGATGAAGGTTGTAGTTGCATAGTTTTTCCTCAACCTTTAGAAATAGATCAATGCGATGTTATAAACTTTATAACAAGATCGGATAACCTTAACGCTAAAAATGCATATTTGACTTTACTGATAGAGTTGGATTTATAAAAAATATTTAAATAAAAATCTATTATATAAAAAATGGGGGAAAGAAAAGAAATACTAAGAAATAATTTTATGTTGGCGGATAAATTTGACGCCTTTGACATCGTTAAAAGAGAGATGGAAATAACCTATTCTGATCTTAAGAAATATAAACTCCTATTTAAGAATGAACAAGATGAAGCTGAATATGATGAATACGTTGACAAAATATATAATATTTTAAAAACGGAGGTTAGGGTTTTTTTAAAGAAGTATTATAAAGATAAGATTGATGAGTTTGAATGAAATATTTAACCTGGTAAAAAAGGTTAAATATTTATATTTTGTATTTTGCGGAATTGGATAAATGTTTAAAGCCAACTTTTTTAGCTTGTGATTTCACAGATCGGGCATTAAGTAATAATTTTTTCTATTTCTTCTTTTTTTCGTTATTGCCTTAAATCGCTTTCCAACATCAGACTCTGATCTTTTATTCAGTTGTCTTATCCACAATACATCTTGTTTCATACCAAAACCTTTTTTAATTTTTTTTTTTTCTATTTTTTCTTTTATATAATCTATTAAATACTCTTTTACATCTTCAAAAAAAGTCATTAGTACTTCTTCTTTTTCTAATCTTATTGCATTTAATGATTTATTCTCTTTATCAACATCAACTTTCTCTAAGCTTGTCTCTAAATCATAACTAGCGTCGATTAAAAAATTAACAATGCATTCTTTAACCTTATAGGCAATTTCATCAGTTATATCATCATACTTTTTATATATTTTATCATCAATATTCTTTAATTTAATTTTATATTCTTCTTCAGAATCATAATCATCTTCAGATTCATAATCATCTTCAGATTCATAATCATCTTCTTCATCATAAGACTTATCGGAGTTATCTATTTTTTCTGCCATCTTCTCCACAATATATTTTGTTTCATATCAAAACCGTTTTCAATTTTTTATCATTGCAATTTTCTTACTGCTACCTTGGGGAGTAAGAAAATTTCATTCGCTGTATTATGATTGCCTGAGCGTAAGCATGAGCGTAAATATGATTGCCTGAGATAATTGACTGATGGGGGGATCAGTCGGTGGTGTGGAAAAGTGGGATATTGAGATGATGGGGCAATTTGATCATCTTTGGTTGGTTAGCGAAAAAAAATAATAATTTTTTTTTTGGAAAAGTTGAAGTTAGGGAAAAATGTTTAAGAAAAATATTTTTTATTTTTTTTTTTTTTTATTTTCTTATTTTTTTTATTTTATTTTTTTTTTTTTTTGGAAAAGAAAAAAGTTGAAGTTAGGAGAAAATGTTTTTAAAAAAGATTTTTTTTATTTTTTTTGGAAAAGAAATTTAATTTAAGGAAGGGGAAACACAATTTTCTTACTGCTGCCTTGGGGAGTAAGAAAATTTTAGTTGGGTGATGGGGTTTTTAGAGTTAAAAAAAAGAAAAATGCGTTTTTCGGCAAACCGGGCAGATCGCATTAGAATCGGCAATTATATAACTACTAATATGAGAATTCAAGTGTAGCATAAGTGCTGTCAAAAAGGAGCACATGTACATACGACTTCGTTTCATGTCGCTTTTTATGTGCTTGTTGCACATATCATCGACACAAAGGCTATACCTTTGATTTATGACGGTATCAAAATACCAAAAATGTTACTGTTGAGGACAAGAGGTTGAATTGACTGCACAACCTTTCGTCCCTATAAAGGCAATTTTATTCATGAAAATGTTTACGGAGAGATAAGGTTAGATTTCTGAGCCGTTGAATAGTGTAACATTGCTTGCGGTACTTTTGTTCCTTTGATTATTCTAGGTCGGCTATGTGTACACAGCTCTCTTTCGTCGCTACTCTTCTTCCCGAACCCGGTAGCTCAGTCGGTAGCGCACAGAACTTGAGAACAGGAGGTCGCTGGTTCGATCCCCGACTCGGCCATTTTCTTTCCGAGGATTGATGATAGCCATTGCGACAGGATTCATTCCTCTCCCACCGCTGACCATTGTTTTGACAGTGGGAATGCAGCCAGTGGCTTATATTGTGCGGAGTACTGGTAAAAGAAATTCCAGGAAAGCA